>WYDI02030140.1:0-25921 GCA_009867235.2 Psittacus erithacus
GTGAAGCCATGCTGGCTGTCACCAACCACCTTGTTGTTTTTCATGTGCCTTAGCATGCCTTCCAGGAGAACCTGCTCTAAGATTTTGCCAGGCACAGAGGTGAGACTGACTGGTCTGTAATTCCCCACGTCATCCATTTTCCCCTTCTTGAAAATGGGGGCTATATTTCCCTTTTTCCAGTAATTTGGAACTTCACCTGACTGCCATGATTTTTCAAATACAGTGGACAGTGGTTTAGCAACTTCATTCACCAGCTCCTTCAGGACTGGATGCCAAACCTTTCTCCCTAAAGATAAAATGGAGGTAAATTGGTGCCTCTGAAAAGTGATCCAGAAGCCCTGAGAAAAATGCCAGTCACTTTAACTAACCTTATAAACAGCTGTGTTTTGGCAGTTCAGTAAAGATAATTTCATTCCTTCATTTCTTGATGTTAGTAGTAGGTATTTACGTTTAATATAAGTGCCATACAGCTCAATGTTTTCTTAAGGTGCACAACATCGGGGATTTTACCTGGCTCTTCCACTTGGGCAAAAGGCTAAAAGGAAGCCTTTAAGCCTGAAGCGACAGCAACACTAGCAAATTAAACAGCCCCGAGGAATGTTTCCAGGGCCTAGAACTCAAATTTTGTACGTCATTAAATTGCTAATACTGTCCACAGCATGGTTATGGCTTGAAGTAAATAGCATTTTCCTATGCAGTTCCTGGGCTCAGGGCAGAAATTTGCATGGCCACTCAGACTGTCACAGCAGGGAATCTGCATGCAGCATCTTCTTGTTGGGGCTAGGTGAGTTTGCTGATCTCTCAGCCATTGTCTGCCTGCAGCACCAGGGAAAGGTTTCTGTATATTTACTTGACTTGTCTAGATATTTGAGTTAAATTGTCTGGCCTTAGCTACCAAATTGCAGAGAACACAAAAAATACAAAAAGTGAACCATAGGTAAGCAAGATGATAATTTTTTGGTGTTTATAATACAGTGATCTGTGAGAGCCCCAGTCAAAGGCTCCAGTCAAGACTAGCACAACAACCTACTACTTTCCTTTGACTCCAAATGCACACAACAATCAGCTTGTACATGTTCGTGGTGAAACTGCTTTTGGGCCTAGGGCAAGTTGTAGTTTGCACTCAGACCCTGTATATTTGGTATAAATAGTCTTGACTTAAACACACGTCTGAAATAATCTGTAGATAACAATTATTTTTTCCAATCTGGCTGCCCATATGCATGGCTGGAAGTAATGAACAAGCTTGAATGCAAGACTATCTGTGACGTGATTATAAAGAGATCCTTCTGTATTTAAAGTGCAACCTGAATAGAAACACAATTTTCTGCATTCTGGCAGTGATTTAGATACTGTACATCACTAGCTCCCTGAACTTCACATAATTATTGCTTTGTAGAATGGCTGCTGGGATATTTTCTTGGATTATGGGATTTTTTTTGGTCACATTGTGGTGATATTTGCTTTTCCTTAACAATATGAAGGCACCTTGTTTTTGCAAAAATATGATATGATTGCAGGAATTGTAAATCTTCTGTCTAAGTAGAACTAATTACTGAAATGAATCAAAGCCCTTTCTGCTAATGCAGTACTAATGCAAACCCTCCACCACCTAATCAGGAAGAGTTTTGCAATGGGTTTCAGTGCTTGCAGGATCAGTAAAAAATAATAAGAAAAATCCATGGTTTTAATTATTCAATGGCGTATTAGTGATAGACAAGAGGGGTAATAGACACAAGACAAAGCCAATGAGTTTAATGTGACACCTAGTCATTGAGAGATCTGTTCTTAATATGTGTGTCAAAAAATCCATAGAAGCCCATGGAGACTTCTGAAAAAGGTTTCCACAGCTTTCAGGTTTGGATGCTGTTAATAAGAAAAAATGAATACAGTACAATAGAATACAACTGAATACAATGCAACGCAATACATTACAGTACAATAGAATACAACTGAATACAATGCAACGCAATACATTACAGTACAATGCAAAATGCAATGGAATGCAGTAAGATGTAACATGATATGGTACAATACAATAAATATAACACAATACAATACAATACAATGCAATGCAATGCAATATAGCACACAACTTAGGCCACACAAGTTTCTGTTTAATCACTCTGCTGGAATTGCTGAGTTGGTGGGAGTGTTTTCTGTACCATCTTGGGTGTTTCTCTTGATTCAAACTGGCTTCAGAAATGCTTTAAAAAGCCAACTCTGAAAAGATTTTCTTAACATAGGAAATTTAATGCCACTCAGATGGAATAAGTCTCCCAGATCTGCGTGTGAATCTTCTTCCCTTTTGTGCAGACATGTGCAAAACTGAACTCAACAGCCTCTTGAAAACCTCTTTCTTTCCATTCTTAGTCTCTGCAGATGTCTTCTGGAGAGCAGTCTGATTCTTTTCTGTTGGCCGATGATCCATATTATGTAGACATATAATTGAGGTAAATATAATTTCTTATATTATATATATATAATTTCTTATCCTGCTGTCCACATTTAGGGCAGAATAGTCAATATCCTTGTCAGCAAAGCTAGTAATTTTTTATTTCTTTTGTCTTTCTGTACAGTTTGGCATTGGGGAAATCTTGACAGATTGGTATTGTGGAAAGCTTTCATGGAACACAGCTGCAGTTTAAGGAAAAAGAGTCTATTTCCATAAAGGAATAAGCCGTATTCTCACCAAAAATGCTGTGGGAACAAAAAAATACTGTGATCAGTTCTTACGACAGAGTCCTTTGTCTCCCCTTCCATTGTTTTTCAATTCAGGAGTAAAATCAAGTATGGATCATGCATTCCTGTAACATATTTTATATCCAGAAAGCTTCTTTACCAGGTCTTTTTAATACTTAGCATGCATGCATATATCCAATACTCCACAGCCAGTGATTAGACTTCTGCTTTGGAACAGTTACTGATTTTGATTAGATGCATCTGTGCATTTCTACTTTGCCTTTAGTACTTCTTTCTACATTTTAGGAATGCCAAAGAACTTCGGCTGCTTTGGTCACTCTTCTCAGAGGAGTATGTTCACTAAAAGGCAGATTTATCATACATAAGGGCAGAAGTTTATTGCAAGGTGGAAAGAGGAAATTTACAGTACCACATGCATCACAATAGTCCCGGTTTTGAGCAATACTTTCTCAGAAAACTCTTTGGAAGAGAATTGCTGAAATGCTAGACAAAAAATTTAAAAACATTATTAAATTTTTGTGTTCTGTTATCATCATATCAGAGCTGTTCTGTATTATTTGGTGTCTCTAACAAACTGCCCAGATCACTCCTGACCTATGTGCGTGAATTCTCAACAGACAGCCCTCGTGCAGATGGCAAATGCTGCTTACCTTGCTTGCGGCTTGTGTGGTTTGTTATGATGTTTGTCTTTATGTTTGTGTCATCCTACATACAAAGGGGGAAATCTTAGTGTTTCAAGTTAACTGTTGTTCCCAGAAATACAGATTTTTGTCAAGCCAGACAGAAAAATCAGATGGAGGTGAGTTGAAAAGAGTCAGCTATGCAGAGAGAACATTAAAAATCCACAGTGGCAAATAGTGTCACCAAGAAATGCACTATACAACTGGAATTAATTACTGCTTATATTGATTTTAATGGCAGAACATGTCAAATAACAAACAGTAGAACACTGTCCTGCAACACACTGCCCAATTATTACTGTGAAATGCAGTAAAGAAAATACTGGATTAACTTTGGTGTCTGTTTACATTCAGACAATACAATTCAAACTGTGACCTACAAGACAGAGATAGTTCAATATGTCAATAAAAGACCACAGTGACTTTTATTTCTAGACTGTGAGAGAAGTATTCAAAGTGCTGCCACTGAGGAGTTCTTCAACTCTGGTATGAATCACTGATTTCAGATGATTTCTTTTAGAAAAGTGCTTATATGTGACCAGAATCTCATCATAACTACACTTGACAAGTAAGATGTGTTTCAGGTGTGTTCAAATAAAACTGACCCTCTCCCAAGAAAAAGAATCTTTCCTAAATATCATCTCTTTTAACCCCAATTGTGTACTCAGCACAAGGAAGATTTTTACAATGATTTCTTTCATGGTCCCAGGAGAAGCTCTGCTTTTCAGAATCTGAGTCAAACTGGCTCTGAAAATTAGTGATACTGTCTTGTTTATGTTTCTCACATTGCTGTTTCCTTATGTGCCTTACATGGAATGTACCTTTATATAGAAAATGTACCCTTATATGGAGAAAGGTTTATTTCCTTGAACTGTCACTACTGCATCATCTTGAGCATTATATTAACTTAAAGAAGATGACAAGAAATGTAATAAGCTGATAGATATATACTGTCATTGATAGGGCAGTGAAAGATTGAACAATTAGTAAAATAATCTGAAGTCTGAAATCTGAAAGTGGAGATTTCATAGCATACAGGGAAGCTGCATTTCCTTTAATAATGGTGTTATAGTTTTGTTTTTACCATGCAAATATCTGTGCTAACATGGTGTCACAGAAGGGTTGAGGTTGTCAGGGACCTCTGGAGGTCATCTTGTCTAAACCCCCTGCTGAAGTAAGGTTACCTAGAATTGGTTGCCCAGATCCATGTCCAGACAGCTTCTGAGTATCTGTGAGGATGGAGGCTCCACAACCTCTCTGTGGGAGTTGTGACGTTATTTGTAATAACAGTGACTGAGACGTGGGGAGTGTCAACTACTTGATTGTTTATGAGCAGATGAGATGAGGAGATCATAGCAGGCTGCTCTGAGAAAGTCAAAGAAGCAGCAAGTGTAATGCCAGACGCTGGTACAAAAAGCCCAACAAACCAAGTGATCGTATCTCTGTTGTACCTAGGTATCATTTAGAGTTTTACCCCCACGCCATTTTGGTATTTGTAACTTTTTCCTGATTTGGTTTACTATGGTCCATGATTTTCTCCTCCCCTTTCTTCTGCTTCCTCTCAGGACTGGATTTTGAAGGATGGTACCTTCTGTCTCTTAATGTTCTGAAAAAATTTTACTTCTCCTTTCTGGTTATAATTGACATACTTGGTGAGTGTGAGGATCACTTTTGTTTAATTTATTCTTTCTATGTTGGTGTGATTTGATATAATCAGCATTTTGTAATTTCAGAGAGGGTGGTTTGCTCCCCTCTGTATAGAGAACGGAGCTGTCTAGCTAATGTTTGCTACCAACCATAGCAAGATGGATTACATGTTTTGTCTTCTTTGGTTTTGCAGTAAAGAATACAATTGCTCTTTTGTTTAAAATGGCAGCAGAAAATATGTTTTTTCCTCTATGCTGATTAATGGAAACTCTTCTTAAAGTTTTTTAAATATATATATTATCAATATGATTCATATTAATAAAAGGAATAATTTTACTTGTAATATATTTGTATTTATTTTAGTATAATACCAATTTTAAAAGTATTTATGTCTATATTTTCAACATTCCTGTGATTGTTTAGAGCAGATAAAATATTACACTTGTGACATATTTACTGAAATTGGTGAGGAGTTTAGATCTTTTTTTTAAATGGCTGTTATACTAACACTGTCAATTTTTTGTGTTTATCTCTAAGAACTGAGCATATATGCTGAGGAAACTCAGTGCCCTTTACATGGAATTAAATTTATCCCTTGCATAACTGAGTTGAATCATGGACAATGAACTCTGCCACACATGGAAAACAAAGGTACGATAATTCTCAAGTATGATTCTGGAGATGAGCAAACAAAGCTCAAAGTAACAAACAAACAAACAAACAAAACTTTTTCCCAGATGAAAACAAGCTAGATCCTTTAAAATCTTTAAACAAACTCTCTGTATGTAAAGGGGTTGCCTGTTTGTGTATTGTCTTAGTATGCCCAATCAGTAGTAGCACAAACATTTGATAATTTGTTAATTTAAAATCTAATGGAAAAAGAGGCAAAGAAAGTGCCTTAAAAAGCTCAGAAATGGCAAAAGATCCAACAACCATTTGATTAAAAACAAAACAAACCCCTAAAAACCCAGGCATGATGTTTATTTCCTACCCCATTTTCCACATACCTATAGATATCATTGACTGCTGATGCTATTAGACTTTGTGCTGACTCTGTGTCTGCAGTAGGAATACTGGCAGGCAGCCCTGGATCAGCAGTCTGAAATGACATACAGACAGCTATAAAAATGAGTGCCTACTCTTAAGTGCAAGTTTATTTATTATGGGAAGGCTGTAACACAAAGTGTATGTGACCTTAAAGATACATTTGATACAGTTGTGTAGCCTTTTAGGATGTAGACTTGCACTTTATTTAAAAGGAAGATTAGAAGCAAGTTTGACAATGCATGTTGATAATGATTCACTTTACATGAAGCACCTGGTCCAACTCAGAGAAGGCTGGTATTCAGATCAATCTAGCATAAGAAAGGATCAAGCTATCTCTGTGTGTAAGGTATTTAGCTAGGAATAAACAAAGCTAAAGATGAGCAGGTTCTTAAGAGTTTCTCAATCTATTTAAATAACATAAGGACCACACTAAAGTGCCATGAGTAATCTTAAATACTCAATGCCTAATCCAGAGTGTACTGAATTTAATGAAAAGGTACTACTTGCTGTCAGTGGGTTTGAAAACATTTCCTTGAAATCATTAAGCCAAATCTGAATGGCTTATTCCCACTGTGGTATGACCAGGACAGATTTGCATTTTTCTATGCCTAACAATGTTATGAGAGAATCTGCTCATGCAAGTCTCAGTGCCTAACAAATGGAAACAAAAGGGCAAATTCAGTCATGGTGTAAAGAGAACTGAGAGGTGAGGGAAGGCAAAGATTAGAACAGCTATGTGAAAGGGAAATTCAAGTCATCTCAGATGTTGCTGTGGGAGGATGACCAAAGAATTTCCATGCATCTTAGTGAATTTATATTAAATGAAAAACATTGTATTTAAATATGCTTCATAGGGGCAACTGAAGGGTCAGGACTCCCAGGATTAGAATACTTTTTATGCACATAATTGATTGCACTTTGGGGATCAAGGGCTAAGTCTGCAGTGTTCTTGAACTAGTCCCATGGGTTGGCTAGTCCCACAGATATCCTAGAGTGTCATGCTGTTAAGATCTGTCCCTGTATATCAGTGTTTGCAAATCCCACGTCTGAAAATATGGAAGCCCTTCCAGGATAGACATTGCTGTCTTATCTGCACAGCGTGATCGTGTGGCTTTGCTTAGTTTGACAGTACGTGAAAGTGAGGCAAGCAGCATGTAACTGCAAGAGAGAAATTTCCCCTTTAATATACCACATGCTTCAAACCCAGTCCAAAGGATATACCTGATAAAAACAGGGTAGTTGCAATGAAAATGACCTAGAGTCTAGTCTTGAGCCTGCCATTAAAATACAGACCTGAACTTGAGATGCCTTCTGCCTATCATCTCACCTCCCACCTTTCTAGGCTTTATGAGCAGGAGAGTAGATCCATGCTGAAGTGCTAGAGATCATCAGTGGAGTTCTTCAACTGTATAAGTCTGCGAGCAGGGGCTTAGGTGTACCTTATCTGAGCAGCATACAACCCTGAACTCAGGAAAAGGTTTGGAAGAGTGCTTGGACAAATTGTGAACTATTAATCAGATTTTGACAAAAATATTTTAAGATTTTTAACAGATGGTGCATTTTATTAATAAATAGTAATTTTAAATACAGGCTGTGTATACTGGAGATAGTCCATCAAAGGGCCATGAAGATGATTATGGGACTGGAATATCTCTTCTATGGGAAAGGCAGTAAGACCTGGGACTGCTTAGCCAGGAGAAAGCTCAGGGGAGGAAGGCATCAATGCATGTAAATGCCTGAAGGGAGACTGTGAAGCAAATGGAGCCAGGCTTCTTTAGTTGTGCCCAGTGGCAGAACAAGATGAAATGAGTGTAAACAGAAACACAGGAGTCTCTGTCTGAACATGAGACACCTTTTTACTGTGAGAGGAGCTGAGCAGTGGTTATGGTCATACTTATATTGTAATTTCACTGTGGAAATAGAGAAGTGTGGTTTCATACTCTTCTCCTTTAAATGCATATACAAAAATGAAAGATAAGGATGCATTACTTAACAATAGTAGTTCCAAAATTTAAGTGTTAGTTTCCAGTGGAATCAGAAAAGCAGAACTAAACTCGTTATATATGAATCAACTCAGTTGCATTTTTCTCCATCTATATTTATGTCTTTAGAAGAATCTATTTCTGCCATTGTTTCACTGTTTCATTGTTTCATTTATCTCATCTGTTCCTACCCCATTTGGAAGTGTAGCAAGAACAGTGGATTCTCTGTAGAATTGATTAGTTGACAACAGGGATAAGCCTTGCATTTCTGAATTTTGACATGCCTTATCAGGTGGTTTGTTGTTTTGTTTTTTTTTTAAATTACATTTCTCAAGGAAATGTTATACTAAAATGACTGAATTCCTTAAGACAGTAAACTGAATGATTGAGCTGAATGAACAAAGAAGCAAATTATGTAGTAGGTTGATGGCACTCCCAAAAACATGGGGGAAAAGCTAAAGCAGGAGTGGAATGCTAATCAGAAGCTGCTTTCTAACCAACAATTATATATGCTTGTGAAAAGTACTACTTTTACATTACATAAAATCCCTTCTTTTTTTGCAGCAGCAGCAGCAATGATTTCTTAGTGTTTAATTCTTACCAAGCAAGAGAAATATTTGATCCATAACAAACCATTATTGAGTGTGAAGGAGCTAAATACAGAATGTATTTCATGCAGTGAGTACTACTGTATTAAGAGACTCTGAATATGAATCCATGCTTGCACAAGGGTGTGGCTGTATATGGCAATTTGAGGCAATTTGGCATTTCCCTCCGTGTCAATACTGTACTGCTTGTTTCTAGCAGACAAGTGTCTGCACTGCAGAAACCACCATAACATCTTGCTGTAACTGACCCCCTTGTTGGCATTGGCAGCAGAGTGCAAGAAGGGAACCAAACTGGAGATAATTAACCTGGCTCCACAGAGGTTGGGCCTGGGAAATGTTTGTGGGGTAGCGTCTACTGGAGCTGACTGGGCTGTAGTTAGCATAAAGGTTTCATACAGAAGACTTTCACCACTGAAGTTATCTTTCTGGTCCCTTTCAAGAAATCTGAAGTAACTTATTTATTTCTTAACAGACATTACAGTGCTGGTGCTATACTGGAGGCCATGGGTGTTCTTACTAAAAGGTTTAACTATTGCAGAGTCAGCTGAGAGGTACTGCCGCATTCTCACTTGTGAATAGTACAGCAAAATTCTGTAAAGAAACAAAGAAAATTCCATTTAATACCTTTTACTGACAGAGTTCCAGAAACCCCTGTGCCAGTCACAGCACACACATGGAGCAGGAGATAGTATTTACCCTGATACAAAAGACAGGCAAAAGATGGTGGTGGAAAAATAAGGCACTAGATAGTGGAGTTGCTGAGGATTATCCTGAGTATTTTTTGGAGAGCTGAGAAGAAAACATGGGTTTAGTGACTACTACTGTAGTTTCGTACCTACTAGATTATGGGATTTTCATGCACTTCCCACAATGGTATTACATTAATGGTCTGCATATTCTGCATATTCTTTCTTTATTACTCAATAGTCCAAACATATTCTGTATGCGTCATGGTTAGTGAATAGAGAGTGACAATATTAACAGGATACTGATTAGATCTAAATTTCACCAACATGACTATATCCCCAAAAATGCTGGATGGAGTTTATTATAAACTTAAAGAGGACAAGTGTGCATGTCCTTCGACAGATGAAAGGAAATAGGATTTTTTAATCAAGAGCAATAAATAAAGTTTACCATTCCTTAATGGATTTTTTTTTTCTTTTTTTTTTTTTTGTGGAACAATTGTGAATTCCCAACATCCTTGCCTTGGCAGGAAAGCCCCTAGCTCCCCAAGGTATGGGGTCCTTGGGAACTCATGAGGACTGGACTCCTTTCTTTATAAAGGATAAATTTTTGAGGACCTCATACAAAAACCTTGGGAACAGAGCCCAGATTGTTGAGGGCTTGCAGTCTTTCAAGTCACTTTGGTTTGCCAGCTGAATTTTGCCTTTTGAAAACCTTCCAAGTTACTAGTAAGAAGGTGGGTGGGTTTTCAGAAACTGCACAAGAAATCTGAGGAATGTTTTGATTTCACTGAAATAGCATTTTCTAAGAGAATAAAATTGTTACATAGGAATGTTTCTGATCAGTTTGTTTATGATTCCCAATACTGATGCAAAGAAGTTTGGATTCCATTTTTACAGCATTACAATTGTAATGTGACTGTGAGTGTGTGTTTACACATTGCACAGAGGATAGATATACACTGTTTCAAAATGTCATGTTTATAAAGACCATGTCATGCTTCTGTAGCATCAACTGGGCTTGAAGAGTGATATGACTACAATGCCATCAGTTGTCATATCTCCTCACATTTGTAGGCCGATCCAGAAAGATATTTTTTGCTGATTATTTGTTATTAGCATGTACGTTACCAATCGTTGCAAAAATACACATTAACCTTCACTAAAATCAGTGACTGCATGAAACTAATTAATAAAGAAATAGTATTCTTAGAAATGGAAACTGTCAATGTTGCTTTCCTTTTTGATTTATATGAGTAGTATCATACATGATTATTGTAATAAATTATGTTAATGGAAAATTTCCACTATTTATAAGTGCACCTCTAACTAGTTCAGTCTAAAAGAGATAAATATGTCAAGAAACGATACTAATTCCCTTCCCTAAGTATGAAAAGATGTAAAGATATGATTTAAAATGTCACACTTGCAATCAGAGCAAAAATGCCACAATCAGGAATCTGCAATAAATATTTACATAATGTTTTTTGAAGACAGAGACAGTGCAAACATATTTCAAGCAGACTAAACATGTCTGGAATAAATTCTAAAAATAATTTCATCTGAAGATAGGTTAATTGTTGTTTTATAGTGCAGGATTACAGCTAACAAAGTCTTTCCTGACTTCAAACTTCTAATGCAGAGCTTTTAGATAAGCAAGTGGTTTACTATAGCGCACACATATCTGAAAGCTGAGAAGACATAAGAGTAAAACCCAGATGCTGTGGGTTATACATCTTAGTGCAAGTCAAAGAGGCATATCACAGAGAGTGTGTGTGGTGGGAAAGGTGTCATTATGTTATTTCCAGTTTTGGACTACTGTTAGGGGTGAGAAACATCTGAGATGTCACAGAGCCAAAACTCCTACATGAAGCTGTACAGCGCAAGTGCTCTGTGGCACTGCTGAAAGCAGGGAAGTCAGGGAAACCCGTCTGGATCCCTCTCTGTCATGCAGGAGAGATCAAGGGAGAGAAGGAGGCATGTGGGGAAACCCAGCGCCCTGCTTCTGCACTGGGAGTTCTTCAGTGCCTCAGGGACTCCTTATGGCTCATGTATGTCACAGGAGATGTGCCTGGCCTGTTTGCTTAGAGACCATATTACTGGTTTCATCAATCAGTTAACATACTGTCTCAAGCTAGTAATTCCTTTTTAAAAATAAATAAATCAGCCAATCATGGCTGGTAAAACTCCTGAAAATAGGGCATATTTCCTGGTCACATTCAAAGTCTTATACCTAAGATGTCACAGAAATACATTTCTTTGTGATTTCCTATTCAAACCTGTCATCTCCTGCAGAACTGTGACAACATCTGCCATAAGATAGTGCAATTCTCCATCGTTCAGTAATTTTGATGCCATCTGGCATGAAAAAAGGGATGGAAGCTTTCCCTCACGTTAAAATGCCTAGGCAATCCTTGTTAGCAGGTGTGCTGCTCATTTTTTTTACTGTAATTGCCTATGACATTGCAGCAGACCTTCCTGACATAAGGTGGCTTCTCTGCTGTAGAAAGTTGGCTTTCTATCTCCCTGTCTTGGTTTTTACTCCTCTTTATGGTGCTTGCGTGAGTGAGTTTGATCCTGAGTAGAGCTGGAAAAAGTGGAGCATTGTCAGCAAGTTTTCAGTTATTAAATTAACAGCTTCTGTTATAAGTACATCGCAGCTGGGGCTGGAGAAACAGGCTGTGCTGGCAGACCTGGAACAGGAGAATGAATCCATAATACAGAAACTCTGACAAATCAAGGGTCTTGCTTTGAAGCTGTTTGTTAACCTTGGCAACAAGAATAAAGTAGATTTGACCTTCAGGCCAGCTGGGTGTTATATTGATGGAGATAGAGGTTTCAGATGGATGCTAGTTAGTGTCTGAGCCAAGAGTGGTATTTCCAAAGGTGCATGGGAAAAGCAAACTTGAAGGGATACATGAGGAAAGGAAACTGAAATCTTGGTCTGCTGGACTTCAGAATCAGAAAAAAGCTTGCAATGGGCTTTAGTGGACTATGTCTAAGGCCTCGTAGGCAATAGAGAAAGGTCATGGATACCGATTCAGAGATTCTTCATTTGCAGCAGAGCGGAGAAGTGTGTCCTGTGCTTTGGATCTGAAATAGCACTGAAGGGAATGAGGTTTTGGTCTCCAGGCTTGGATGTGGGAGATAAAAAAAAAGGAGTTTTTACTAATTTGCTTCTTAATTGTTCATTGTATGTTTTTAAAAGGGGACATTAAGAGATAAGGAAAAATGAGTAAAATAACTCATTACTTGTGCTAAGATCTGTGATGCATTTATATGAAATCTTCTCATCCCTATCATTTTTCTAAATCCTTGTAACACAGGCTGAGCCCAGTTGCACAAAATTAGATAAAAGATCAAAATTGGATCTTATGTATTTTTTAAAATCACCTTAGGTAGCAATGTTTTTTGAAAAAATATCTTGTCTATGAGAAAAAACAACCACAGGAACCCCAAATGCACATTTTTATTAATTATAAAACCATACAAACAAGCAATGAATCACTGAACTGTTTGTCATGTGATTTTTTTAATACAAAAAAGTACTTAGTAAAGATGAATTTAACAATAATTTTAGAAACTACATTGAAATATATTTCCATAGATAACTGTTGCTGATATAATTTTCACTTATTGATATAAGATCGTAATATAATAAGCATTTTCATTATTTTTGAGATTGTAGTAAAACATCAATATTTTTATTATTCCTTTATGTAACTGTGTTGTGTTTTTTTCTCTTAAATTAAGCAATATAATCTTATTTTTCATGTTAATTTATGTGAAGTAAGTCATCCTCTTAGAAATAATTTTTTCAAAAGATTAAATATTTTTCTTCTCTGATACTTTGCTCAAAGGCAAACAAAATTTTCTCTGTCTCTTTTCTTTATATTTGTAGCTTTTCCCATTACTGTTTTTAATTTGTAATGAGCAATATTTGTGCAGAGACATTTTGTTATGAAGACAGCTGAGCTCTGCCAAACATTGTCCTACTAGCTCAAGCTAGAATTGCAAGAAAACATTCCAGACTGTGCCCTTTTTGAGTTGCCATTTATTGCAAGTAGTGATAAAATAACTTCTTTCGAGCTGGTGTTGCATAACTCAGACTATTTCTCTACTTTTTTTTTTTCCCCAAAAAACCAGAGTAATGATATTATGTTTTGCCTCCAAAGTTTAGCTTCTCCTTTGGAAATACAATAAAATTATGAAAAAATAATTGTGCTATCATAAATGATAAACAGTCATTGTAGAATCAATTAGTAAATACAAGATGTACAAATGACACAATGAAGGCACTGTTCATCCATCTGCTGCTCTTAGCGCCCCGATTTTGAATTCCTCATTGAAGATACTGGGAATTTTGTTTCAATTGAGGAATTTAGGAATATGGCAGTACTTACATGCAAGAGAGAATAAAATGTCCAAGCTACATGGATAACTGGTTTAATACAAAGGCATTCTTACTGTTCTGCTTTTTTTTTTAGTATGCCCAATTGAAATGGCAGTGGCTAGATAGCAGTGTTTTGTTATAATTGCAATATGGAAGACCATTTAAAAGCTATCAACATGTTGACACTGGATGCAAAAAATCACATCTATTCCCAGAGTATTTGTAATTCCTAAAAGTATCAGAAAATAGATATTTGTCTCAAAAAGCTGATCTACCTGCATCTGACTTTCTATAAATGACAGCTACTGAGAAAATCCAGGACTTTCTGTTGTGCAGAACTGACTAGTTTATAGTAGCAGTAGACAAGATTAACCAATATGGCATGAATCTGCTCTCGGGAGACCGACTTCCCACTCGTCTTGTTATGGTGTTGACACAGTGGTCAGTTGAAAGGATCTGCAGAGAAAACCCAAGCTCTTTGAAAAGTCAGTAATTACAAAGGAAGCAATTGCAATAGCTAAAATTGCATACCTTTGAAATTGCTCAATTAACAGAATTGTCATCACAACTAAATGAAACATTTTTAACTTTGATCTTGTCTTACTACTGAAGCAGTTTTTGTCTTAAGCTTGTGGTGCTTTACACAGAATTGTCCACTCAATAATTATATCAAGCATTTCTTGTGATGCCATTAGAACTGGGAAAACAAAAGCAAAAATTTTTCATAAGGATTCAAACTTTTACATTAATATTTTGACTGCATTTGTTGCCACTTGTACTCAGTTTTTGAGATCCTTTCAGACAACCATTTGATCACTGGCAGAAGTTAGTGGAAAGTAGAATACGGAACTGCCTCAGTGTTTATGGAGACATTATGTTAAGGTGTTGGAAGTACTGGCATATCAAGACAATCAGAGAACAGAATATCTGCCTATCGAATGTGGAAACAAAGCCCTACAACTTTCCTTCCCATAGTTAAAATATATGTTTGCAATCTGTATATATATTTGTCTGTAGCTTTAAGCTATTTCAGCAAATTGAACAGCCTGGCATTTGATAAAAGTCAGAATTGGCTTTCAAATGTATGCATTTGAAAAAAATGAAAATTTGAAAAGGTGCTTTGGGTCCAGCTGGGATGGAGTTCCAAGGAAGTGGCTGGATATCACTTGCTAATGGGAAGTAAGGAACAAATCTTTTTGCTTTTCTTTGCTTCCTTATGGCCTTTGCTTTTCTTTATTAACCTACCTTTATTTCAATCCCTGAGGTCTTCATCTTATTTTCTCTCCTTGTCCCGCTGAGGAGGGAGACTGAGAGAACAGCTTGTCGGCACCTGATGGACAGCCAAGGTCAACCCACCACAAAAGGAAAACACATTTTCACAGTGAATTATAAGTTGCTATTCTAAACTTCGTGATCATCATAAAAAGCATGGGACTTCCAATTCTTACAAAATTCCAAATCTTAAAGAGATTTTATTTTGTCTGCAGTCTTCTGTTTAAACAAAGGAGGCCTGGAGTGCAATTACAACTTGAAGAGAAGCAAAGACAAAGCCAATTTGAGTATATGAAGAGTCACAGGCAATAGCCAGGAGATGGGAGAGCCTGCAAAGGAGATCTGGCAGTCCTGGAAGTCAGAACTGGGAGCTCTGGAAGGCTAAAGAACTCAGAGCTGACAGCCAGGAGAAATGGGAGTGTGAGGACAGGACACACATAGTAGTGCTGGAGGCTAGTGTTATCTCCAGTGTACTCTGCAGGAATTTTTATTACCTTGGAAACGCACTGTTCACTTTTCCACATTTTTATCCCCAAAGATTCTTGATGGCTGAAAGTGCAAGTAAGTTCCACATGCTCTCTTGATAAACTGAGAAACTGCTCTATTACCAAGAGGTCTTCATGCAGCATTACAAAAATGCCTTGAGTAGGGTGCTCAGACCAATTGCAGTTTGGGGTACGTAGAATGAAGGCTTGGAGGCACACAAGATCTGCCTCCTTCAAGAAGTCTCTGACCAGCATGTACCATAAGGCTTTTCATGTACTACATTCTGAAAAAGTACAGTGATGAAGTCTGAGAAGCCCTACAGTTTGGGACTACTCTTCCCATGTGGCTTGTAGACAAACACGTTATCATAAGGCATGTGCCTTAAATAAGTTTTGGCCAACAAATTCTGAGCAGACTTATGAATTGATTCTGAAATTGGGAACGTAAGAGTTCTTTGGGGAACAAATAACATGAGATAGTAGACCACGAGACAAAGGAAAAAGTATGTTTAAGAAAATAAACAAATTTTGAAGTAAATCTCTAAGTAAGCCAAGGCTGAAAATATGTTTCAGCTATGGATGACCTATTTCAGATCTTGCTAGAAGCATCTACCAGAAAAGATAGCTCCACTGTTTCCTCATCTAGTGCAGTTTCTCGTTCCAGCTCATGGAATCTAACCCATTTTCATTGTGTTGGGGTTTTTTGAACTGACACCAGTTCCCTGCTAGTTTTGAGTGCAGCTCTACAAATCCTTACCACAGCCCAAGGGATACATGAAGCCATGAAACCAAAGCAGGCCTGTGGTAAGAAAAGGGTTGGACAGCCCTTTTCAGTCGCAGCACTGTATCTTGCCATCTTAAACAGATCATGGAACTGGACTGTAAGAGATGTTTTCCTCAGGACATAGATATGCTGTGGGATGAGAAAAATTCAGTGTCTTGGTGCTTAAATGTTTCTGGAAGAGTGCACATATCTTCTGCTGGACTGAGACCAGTGTCGTCAGAACAAAGTTGTGTATTGCATTTCCTCCAGTTGAATTGTGCAAGCTGAAACACATGAAATACGACCTCTTTCTTTTTAACTGAATCAGTTGATGTCTGATAGAGATGAACCAGGCTGGTGTGTGCAGAATTTTATTTGTATTACCTAGGGAAACAAAGAATGTGATTTGATGTCTTATAGAGTAAAATACCAGGAAGCTGGTTTCATCTCTGTTCCTCAAATTCATACTGTGTTTACCATGCAAAATACCCATTCAGAGTATATGGGAGCAGATTTGTGTGGACACAGTGGTATGCCCTCTGATAAAAACTTGTAATCTATAATTCGTGTGAAGATGTATGTTTATGTTTGGAATTAAATATCTAAATTTTAACATTTTGGCCTTATATAATAATCATGGTCTTTCAATTAAGTTTAATGCCTTGGCTAGGAACATAATTATAAATGAACCTTTACACATTTCTAAGACTTTTTATTAAGTGGATTATATAAATATGGCAAAATAGAAAAAAAATAATAAGTCCGTAGCGGCAGCAAGTTATATTTTAGATGATAACCTAGTAACCACAGTACTGGCCTGTCTTATGGTCTTGGTTTTGCTGTGCAGATAGAGGCAAGATAGTCCTGCATGTGCCTCTTCTCTTGCTATATTTTTGGTATGTCTTGCTTGTAGACTCCTCAGTGGAGATGCTATTTTACCACTGTGTGTATATAACAGTTGGCAAAATGCAGTCTGGCTTTTAGGTGGGAAATCTAAACATGAATAAATAACGCTAATGCAATATAGTTTCCTGTCTATGTTGTTTTCCAAGGGTTGGAGAATAATAACAGCTACTCAGGAGTCCTGCAGCTTTTTTTGTGAAACACTGGCAGGGCATGCAAGTAGGATTTCTAGAGACCTGGCAAAGGTGGCTGTAGCTGTCTAGTAACCCCATATCAGCCCCATATCATGTATGTGTCATTCTCTGCAACTAGGGAAAAGGGCATGCACAGCAATTGCTCAGAATCCTCATGAAGGATCTGTCCTATTATATGCTGGTTTCCTAATTCACTAGCTAGTAAGCAGTATACTCATATGCATGAGAAAGACATGTTTGCTGGGAAAATTACAGTTTCAAAATTAACAAGCTGGCTGCAGGAAACCCTTCAGTGAACTGGGTTGAAAAATGAAAGCAGTAAGTCAATGGGAAGGAGAATGAAAAGCTAATGCAGTTGTAAAAAACACTTTTTTCTCATTTAGCAGGAGGAGCTCAGCTGTTAGGCACAAGTAATGCACAAAACAGAAGTAGTTTCCCGTCCTAAAATAAGGCATCATTATGAGAACAAAAATAAATAATGACAATGGCATAAACATTCATAAATGTGTAATAGTTCCCATTTCTTCAGAGAAAACTTGCATTTTCTGTAAAAATGTGTGCTTTATGTGCTTTCAAACTTTTCACTGCAGAAAGCTTGATTAATTATTTCCAGGGAAGATTATAATTGCCTTTTCTTACAAAGCCTATAATTTATTTTATAGCAATTTATGTTTTATACAGAATACCTCTTATTACCAAGAGTTCTTCCCACAGCATAACTGGAAAGAAAGTTAACAGGCATAAAAATCAGAGGTAGAAAAGCAGTTGCTGTTCTCTGCCATTGAACTGGCTGCTCTTCACATCAGAGCATATCAGGCTTCCTACAGAATGCTCCTAAGGGCTTGACACAGTGATTTGTTACTGGAAGTGGCATAAAAGTGCCAGTGATTCAGTTCCTAAAATGCCCACACAGCAGTGGTTTGGTCTTTGCCTGTTTCATTTCCAGATATTAATTCTATGTATTCCCTTTGTTAATTTTTCCCCATAAGTACTAAATAATACATATTCCACTCAGACTGCCATTATGTCTCTATTAAGTTGTTTCTGAGCCAGACTAAACTTTTAAAAATCTTTCTTAGTAAATTAGCACTTAATCATGTTGTTCTTTTCTGAGCATTCTCTGCTTTGACAAAATCTTGCTGGTAATGTGGATGTAGGAACTGAATAAGCTGTCTGAGTCTCTTTTCACTATAGCTGCACAGGACAGGAATTCTGTGCTTTCTCTGCCTCTGCTATGTGTATATGCATAGGTAATCTTAGAATACCATTTCTACTGTTTTATAGCTCCAGCTGCTATAAAAAATAAATTACTAGGCAATCCTTTCACAGTGAAGCAATGATTAACCTTCTTAGATCTTCAAGATCAGAGAAGGGGAAAACTCCCCATGCAATGTATTTTAAGAAGTAATTTTTTCCATAAGTTATTATTTCAACCAAATGGTGCCTGACCTTTGCCTATGTTGCTGATGTTAATTTGTGATCCAGTGGCATCCACAATGTGCTCATGATTTTGAAATGCAGAGGTAGAAATAGGAGCTGTCTGGGTCAGTGGTTGTGTAATAAAAGATGCAGCAATTAATCTCATGGTTCAGATCAAATTTGGTGAAGTGCTGGTTCAGCCTGACCATTTTATTTAGGAATAATAGCAAGAGCTGAAACTACTTGCACTCCGACTTACAATGCAAAGATACCGACTAGCTATATGTCACTGGACCACTTCTGATTATGTAAGCAGCCAGCCAGCTGCTAGATGGCTGCCTTCCTTTGGCTTCCTTTTCCACTGGTCCACTGCCATTGCAAATGTGCCTTCATTTTCCTTTTCACTGCTGTTAAAAAGGATATGGCAAAGTTCAGCAAAGGCACAGAATAAAAGCATCTTCCATCCTCAGTGTGAGGAGTAACCATTACAGCTCAAAAAACCTGAAAAGATTTAAGTAAGTGCTTAGGATCTTTTATATATTGTAAGCAGAAAATGTAGTTGCACTCTTCAATTGGCAGATTGAATTCCTTTGGTAATGTAGTTGCATTTATATGATTTTATGGTGATGGCTGCTGAACAGAGCATTTTTTTCCTGCCAACTTCCTTAATTCAAGAAGCAACATACTCTTAATGCAGATTTCTTTGATATACTGCAATATCTCACAAATCTCTCTCTGTAGGAATTTAAATGTTCAGCAGTAAAACTGTTTTCTCAACTCTGAACTCTTACATGAAATGTAACCTCCCTCACTTCCCCAAACCTTGAAAATCTTAATGTATAACAAGAATAAAAAGCAGACAAGCTATTTTAATTGGAGGTTACATAATAATGTTTTTTCATTTAGACTTTTCTCCAGAATATAGGTATTCACTTCAGAACTTGAAATTTTCCTTTCTTTTTGCATCTCAGTTAAATGAATATTGAATTCATGGCAATAAAATTTTACACTAGTCCTCTGGCACTAGCATTTTCTAATATAATGGAAAATTGAATTGTATATGGCATGAAATCTAACTATCATTGTAAATAATTGCAGTGATCTTACACTTTTGTCATAAAGCAAATATGCTAAGGTAGCCTTAGATGACTTGGAGTGAAGCATAGTTGACCTTATTACATGGTTTCTTGAAGTGTGACAGCCAACTAATGCTTTCATGTGAGCAATGCAGATAGTAAAGGTCAAGGAATGGAGATGACAACAACAAATCTGACTTTCAGCACTGTAAAGTGAAAGCCATTAATGTTAATGTATATTATTACAGCCAAGACATAATGTAGGGCTTGAAACTATGCAATATAATCTATTTGAGTTATTTCAATTTGCTCTTATTTTATTTGTGCACTTAAGAATGGCAATCTGTTATATAATGGGGAAGCAGGAGGGTATGTTGTTCTGCACCCTTTCTTTGTCTAAAAGGCAGTTTAACATTTTTTTTCCCATGATCTGAATTACTTTATGAAACAACAAAACCAGAAAAGTATTTACATTTTTTCCTGTGTTCAGCATAGCTCAGATAAACTTACTGTGATACAAAAAGCCTCATGGCCTGTATATTAGAAGTCATAGATGTAGAAGAAATGGACATTTTCCCAGAAATAGTTAAGGGTGTTTTACAGTAGCTGTGTTCTGAGGAGTAGTGTCACTAGACACATTTTTATCTGAAGAAGAGTGAAGGTAGGGGCTGGAATTTCTGAGAATTTTTTGTCTTTCTTTTTTTTTAAAGTAACTCAATAGACCTAGTCTAATCTAGTGTCACCCTTGGAAGAAATTGTGCTCATATGCAACCTAAGGACCCTGGCACACACCTCTGTGATTGTCCTTGGAGAGGCTTCAGGTGTTACAGCATCCCACAAGCTTTGTCTTGTCTCCCTGACAGAGGTTACCAGTGGAGTATCCAGGGCAGTGGGATGGAGCACAGGTCTGTCAGTCAGCCATAACTCAGTTTTCTATCTGTCATTTTGAAGTAAACCTGTCATAACTTGTTGCAGTGAAAATGAGCTGGGTTAGCAAAGATTAAGGCAGAAGTATTTAAATGTTTCAAGATAAACTGCTTCATGGCGTCATTTTGACTGAAACAGATTATGCAACACTCATAGGCACAGCCTTGCTGTCAGGACAGGCAGTAAGTTTAGGATTGGAGTGATGAAGAGCAGGATGGGAGCAGACACCTGCTCCAGTGGCACAAGAGAGGGTGTCCACCCACAGGCACGGAGTTCTTAGCTCATGGCTCTGTGCTCATTAATACCACAGCCACCAACTCCTGGGTCATCAGGCAGTGCAGATTTGAGCCATTTAACACCTTTCAGGTGGGCACTGCTGTATCAGTGCATGACAGTTGTTTTCAGCCGCAGGCAGCCTCCCATTGCAGGTTCCTCTGTCAGTTACAACAAAGTAATGAGGCTGGCTTTTCACTGTGGTGAACCCATCTGCTGTCTTGTGGGGGTGTTTTCATGGGGCTTCTGTTGAAGGTCTCTGTAGGTGTAAAGGGTTTTGGGCTCAGCCGGAACATTGTGGAATTGGCCAGAACATTCTGGGCTTGGCTCGAACATAGAGGTGGTGGCCAATGAGAGCGCAACACACAGTGGCCAAGCGGAGAGTGGTGATGTTCGCGTGGACAGTCATGTCCAGCCAATCCTGTTAGTAGTTTGTGTGCGTGAACAAAGGTGTAGTCTATATAAACCGTGTTTCCAACAGTAAAGAAGTCCTCAGCATTAACCACGTCTTCAATTTCCACAGGTCTAGTTTTCTGAAATCAGTCAGCATCACATATATAGCATCTAATCATTACCTACATCTCACTGCTGCAAGCTCAGTACAGCATGTCTGTCTCCTCAGTAAGTGGTAACAGCTGCATGAATCCATGCTTGACAGTGGTTGAGCAGCTGCTGTATGCAACTGGGGTAAGACTCCATGCTCTAGGGACATATTTCCCTCATCCCATGCTTCACCACACACAGCAAAGGAGGGCACATATGGAGATGGAGTTGAATAAGGCTGAGCATGCCACCTCGCAAGAAGTTATATGCATCCTCAGAGAGTTGTCTTTTGTTCCAGTTGTGACACTGGTATCTGCCACCTTTTGAAGATCTTGTTGGCTGCTATTGACAATACAGGGATGCCATTTCCTTCTAAGACGATTACAGTAGTGTTTAGCTTGTTGAATTGTCCCATAGCATAACAGCAGCAATAACATAGCAGCAGCAACAACATAGCAGCAGCAACCTATGTAGGGCAAAAAGATAATCCTTCTGTTCCTGAGAAGTGTCTGCAGAATGTTACTGTACTACCTTAGGCTAAAGATCAGTTTCAGTTTTTCAGCTTTTGAAGTATTTGCAGAAATCCCTTACACAATCATGACTTTTTGATTAAGTATTAGACACAGAAGTAAGCTTCAAACTACTCCAATTCACTTCATTTTACTGAATTCACTCCCCTTCTCCTCTCCCCCAATTTTTATTCAAGCAATCCTGATTAGGGAAAACAGTGATTAGTTCTGCTGTGAGTGTGTGCACATGGTTTCTGCAGTGATAATGGTAAGCTGGAGGGGTGAAGGGAGAGGAAACGGATGACATAGATCTTTAGGGTGCTATGAGTACAAGGCATAGTTTTTGGCAAAGCCTCACCAAAACCACTGTAGCAGGGCAGAGCACAAAAGTCCAGGTCCAAGAGCACTGTGGTGGGTCTGGGGCATGGCTATCTATGCTGGCCTATATATTTGGCAGCATGCCCAGACCCTGGGTATGTTCCCAGGCAAAGAGAAAACCCAGAAAAAATCATCCCCAAAACAACAGCCATAACGTAAGCAACAAGTAGTCCTGGAAGGAAGTTTCCTTGCCTGAGGTATGATGCTGGGATTGATCCTAGGACTATGGATTCAAAACCAGTTCTGCTACCACCAGTTCTTTGCTACCCAAGGACTGTCTCCCACCTTATCTCCCACAATAGCTTAATTAGCCTCAAGATTCATGTGCTTCCTTCAAGGCAGCAAACTACTCTGGAATCTCAAATACTTTTATACTCCCAGCTCTCTTTGTATCCTAATTCAAGATACAGACACCTTCATTTAAAATAAACTAGTGATCACAAACTCTGTGCCATAAGAGTAAATTAAACATGCCTGGAAGTGTTCTAGGTACTACAGCCAAGTACTAGCAAACAGAATTCACCTCCAGAAGGAGGCAGACAAACTGGGAATTGTTGCTGCCTAGTTACAGCTGCTAAGTGGCATCAAAGAGTTTGGAGGGACTGTGGTAGCTGAACTGTGCCAAATCTGTGCTGGGGAATATTCTAATGGTTTACTACCACAGGAGGCCAAATTCACAGGCAGGCTTTAGTGCAGTAGAACAGTCACATCTAAGGAGTTCAATATTAGCCTTGTCTCCGTTGTACCTACATGTATAGCCTTGCTCTTGATTCTGTGTTGGTCTAGCTTCCTTTGGTGTCCATACCAATGCATTCATATAAAAGTGGTATAATAAATTGACTTATCCTTCATCTTGCCTCATCGATTCATTCTGCATATTGAGCTTTTTGGACAGTGTCCTGTCCTTCGTCCTGGGGCCTTTTTGCATGACAGTAGATGGTTCCACATAAACACCATCGCCATACACATGTTTTCAAATGGCCTTAGAGCCCATCTCTGTTACTGGACAGGCACAAATGCAGTGTTGTTGATAGCTTTGATAGATGCTGAGGCTGGTCTTAGGCAAAAAAACATCAGTGTCGGCAAAATCTGAGGAAAATATCCAAAGCAGAACCACTGGGGTTGCATTAACTTCTCCATAGTTTGTTCAAAGAACTCCAGTGTGTCTGTGTGTAAGGATGCTTGACTGTGCTGTTGTTCAGGATGCTCTGTCCTTACCTAATTGTGTTATACAAGCAATGATCCAGTGAAATAGAATCCTGGTACAGAGCCTAACTGCAAAGCATTTAAGAGTGCAAAACATAGAAATAATATAATTTACTTTGCATTATTGCGAAGAACTTTTTCACTTTAAAAAGCTGTTATTGATTTGTAGAAGAAAGAGAAGAAAACCTATATAGAGTCAGCTTCACATACATCTTCTAACCCTTTTACTGATACTGTGTAGCTCAGTTCTAGTTTTCAATAGGATCACTCAGAGTAACAGACTACTGTCTCTTTTCTCTTCATAAGGCTGGCAATATTGAATAAAGAAATAAAGAAATGTATTAAGAAATACATCTTTAAAATATGAAAAAGATACCTGAAATTTTAAATAATTCTGTATGGCTAATATTATTACTTGGGCCGATTACACAGTGAACTCACATGCCCTCTAATCTGTTTATTTTGAAGGGTTTACTGGTCCTTGTGCAGAAGTGAATTTCATTGTATTAGAGTTGCCTGTTTGTTTGTAATTGAGTTTATTCCTACCGTTCAAAAGCACCTTACCACTCAAATCCAGTGTGTTTTTCAGATGTGAGTCCTTATTCGGAGCCCAGCGCTGGAGCTTTTATTTCTTGGCTCCAAGTGGTGAAAGAGAACATTCAGCTACCAAGTAGCACATCTGCCTTCTCTGTGTGTTTGGATGTTACAGTTACTGAGCTGGGCTTTGCAGGGAACTATTTTTAGCCCTCGTCATCAGAGGGGAGACTGCTGTGGGTTGGAGCAATTGAGGGAAGGCAATAAGAAATCTAATCTGGAGGGATCCTGATGCAAGATGGGTAAACAGAATTTAGATGGCCTACTGACAGCTCTTGTGGTGTTATTCAGTAGGAGGGATGTAGCATCTCATCTAGTTTAAACAAATAAGCCTTAAGACTAACGAAGTTTCACTTTTAGAGTAGTAAAATGTGCCTTTGTACTCTGAGCTGCATTTGCTGAGAAGTCATAAATATGAGATATATAACTGCCAGCTACCATAATTTAAAGTAATTTCCTGGTTGAGCAGTATTAATGGAAGAGGTACTGCATTCATTTGTGTTGTTGCAATACTAATGTTTGGAGTTTATTCATATTAAGGTTGAAAATGTTAATTGTCTTGGTTGTGGTAGCAATATTCTGAGCAAGTACTCTGTTTATAATGTTTAAAAATTGTCTGAGTAGTAAATATGTCTCAGATTGTTATGACTCAGCTCATAGAAGACAGAATATTTTAATACAATGAAAGAATGCTGATGCCTTTTTTCCAAATTTCACCAGTAATGATTTTAATAGTGCTAGACCAGAGTGTTTCTGTTTGCTACTTGTCATCAACCCATCTGGCAGGAGAAAAGTAGTGGCTGAGATTTTCAAAGGGGCTTAGGAGTGTGAGCCATACAATTTCCTTCTAGCTTGTGCTGAGGGAGTCCATTCCTGTTGAATGCAAACAGAGTCACTCTTCTCTATAGCCATTTTCTTGCTATGAGCTCAGTGTGGACAGATGCCTTTGCCAGATTAGACACTAAAAAGAGCTGTTCTTTTTAACGACTATTATCTTTACTGATTTCATATGTCCATAGGATACACTAAAATGCAGTCTCTGGATTATTTGCAATTTATTGTGTTGCTATTTTTTTTCCCCCCGGTGAAAAGCCAAGTCTTACTATAACTGGCCACTTAGTTTGGAAAAACTTTCAATATGTAGACAAATTAGCACTGAAAGGGTGAAGAACTAAAAAATTTTGGTCTTGTTTTATACTCTTTTTGTCACTCAGAATCCTATTCTGATATGATGGAAACCCTGTTCTTTTAGTTTAGGCCAATAATGATAGGGCACACAATGCCTGTCTAAGAAGCACAAGACCAAGACTGGCTATTGTGCTAAGCTGTGTTAATAGGCAGTGGTAGCCTTCTTCATCACTCTTCCATTTAGCTCATCTAATTTATTGTATATTCAAATACTTAGTTTTCTACCCAAGAAGTGTTAGTATCTTCCATCAAAGCACAAGTGAAAAAGTACTCTGTCACCATACCTCTGCTTTGCCCTCCCTCCCAAAATTAGCCTTTCCAACTGTTGTGGTTTAAGCTTAGTTGTAAATTAGAAAAGCATGTAGCCTGCTCAATTTACCCATCTCCTGCACGAGACGTCACCCGCGCAGCACTCCCACCCGCCTCTACATCGCTCTCATCTATG
>WYDI02030142.1:0-20063 GCA_009867235.2 Psittacus erithacus
AGTTAGAAACACAGTGCTGCACCAGCCACTAAGAAGGAGAAAAAATGACTGCTACTGCTGAACCCATGACACCAGCCTTGTATTGGAGACATGGCCATTTAAGGAGCCTATTATCTTCTTTATATTCAGCGAAGTTGATTTGGTTGAGGTGGTGTTGTACCACTCACTTGAGAAACTGAGATGCAGCCTGCAAGCTGCAGTATTTGCTCATCAGCTACCTGGGAGATGGGGCATAGCTGACTTTTGTAGAAGGCAGGAAAAAAATGAGGTCACAGTATTACCTCTTTTTCTCGATAATATGTGTAGTATTTATTGTGACATTTTTTTTTTTTTATAATTCCCTCATGATTTCTTCCCTGATTCGCCCATAATTTTTTTGTGGAGAAAGTTCTTTTTTCCTTCTCCCTAATTATCCTTGACCTATAACTCATGAGCATGGTTCCTGATTGTCCAGCTGATTTCAGACTTCAGTGAGTGTGGAGTAATACGTCATTGCCAGTCATCTGGAACAAACAATGCCATTCTCTATTCCCACATGAAGTTCTGCATTTAAATCACACCATATGCAATCTATATCTTGGTGAGGTCTTCAGGCTGCAGCAGTACACAACTGTGAACTCCCATAGAGAACTGAAGTGTCCCACAGATTGTGGCAAATTTCCCACAAAGTCCTGTAAATTGCAGCAAAATTCATGGGAAAAGAGACAGGAAATGATTTTTCCTGCTTGGGGAGAGCTGTTGTAGATGTTTGATCTGCAGATTCTCACAAAAGTTGGAGGAAAAATACATTTTTAATATTACACTATGGAATATATCTCTTTTCCTATTTCACACTTAAGGGAAAGCACTAAAATTTAGTATGTGTTATAAATGTTACTCTTCACTGGTGTGTTATAGCAAATGCCACAGGTATATGTATTAGTACAATGTAATATAGGGATGCTGGTTAACAACGTGACTGCTGCTGAACATACACTTCTGTTTGACCTGCAACTTGTCGACTTTCCTAAAGTGTCAGTACCTGGACCACTGCCATTTCAAATATTAGTAGAAAGCCACATATTCTTTCATGCTTCAATCATAAAGGAAGTATATAAATTATTTAATTGGAAGAAAGTATTGCATTAATATATTCACGCTTTCAATGAATTTACAGAAACATGCTCCTCCTTAGTGAGAATAATAAAACTTTGGTATAAAGTTGCACCAGAGACATGACTGTGGGTTGCAAGGAGTTAGATGCAGAGAAGCAATCCCTTTTCATCCTCTCATACAAGGTGGTTGCTGCATTTTCAGTGCAGTACAGCTGTCTGCTCTACCCTTGCTGGAGATCTGCCAGAGCCTGCTTTTCCCTCAAGAAATACGCAGTTGTTACACATCCGTCTGTTTGGCCTTCATCTCAAGGGCAACTGCTCTCTATGGATCATTTGTACTGTCCCAAACCGAGTTTGGGATAATTGCCCCACCAGTGCAATGTGCCTCAGTCTGATTGTCAATGTCAACTCAAAGGAACACATTTCCCTAAAAGTCTTCTAATTTAAGTGTACTGAAGCTTTTGCACTAGTCTAGTTAACTAGCACCCAGGCTTGTGATCTGCTTAGGCTTATGTTTCACAGGTACAGCTAGAATTCTGAAACATTTAAAACCATATGCCTGTTTGCCTCAAAGAAGAGGCCCTGTTTTTTAAATTTTGTTTAATCCTCTCTGGATTCACGCTTTAACGTGACGGATTCTCAGCTGCTGTAAAAACACTGAAATTAGAGTCCAGATTAACCACAGAATTTAAGAACAGCTTCAATGCTGAGAGTGGTTTTGAATGAGATGTGGGTGCTCATTAGGAATGCTCTGCTGTACAAAACTTGCTTCTGAGTTGAATAGAGACTGAGTGAATGGAATGAGCCAAAAGGATCAGGGAACACTGTGGACTCATGTGTGTCCAGTGCCTGAGGTCACAGTTTAGATACTGGAACAGAAATGTGAATAGGAAATAGTCACTCTGGATAGACAGGGTGTTGATGTTGCATGCTTCTATGGAGCCAGTGGAGTTAACCAGCAGGGTTATGCGAGCGTATCCAGCAAGCACAGTGTGACATATTTCAGACTTGCTTTCCCACCTTCCTGTGGTTGCTGTTCATGGATTTCCAGAACTAAAGATATACCTTTAACGAATGTGTTGAGTTTGGCAAAAACAATTTGGTGCAACTGTTTCATCAGGAAACGCTTCTTAGATCTAGGTTAGAAATTTGGCTCAAAGCTGAGAAGAAAAGATTAAGGGAGAGGATTGGCGAAGACCAGTCTGGTTTCTGTGACACTTGGCTCCGGCTCAGTCAGTATGGGTTTGCTGTCCTGACCTAGTGGGGTGGGAGTTAAGCCCACCACCATGCTCTGGATTTATTTTACTGTAGATTTCCATAACAGCTCTGATAGGATTTAGAGAAGGCTGTTGATCTTCTCTTATACTTTCTTCTACATTTCTGGTTCTGTTTTTCTCTTCTGTGGCTAGCCCTGGGGAGGTGAATGAGAAATATGCTTTATGAATGCTGGTAGCTGCAAGGAAACAACTCCATCTTTTATTTGACCTGCAGACTGAATAAACTCACCTCAGTCCAGATTGAACTCCACCATGTTTTTGCTGCCCAAGTTAGCGTTTGTTGTGAGAAACCAAGGCAAGACCACTATTTGAGTGTGGATTCACTGCATAATGTTGGACAGTGTAGATTTTTACTTGCTGCATTGACCTAGAGTTGCTTTGTTGACAAAGTGCATTTGTGTTAGTACTTAAACTGCAAGGGGACCTGCCAACAGTTCTTCGGAATTTTATTGCTTGCATTATTTTAATCATCTCCATATAGTACCAAAAGTTACATGTATGTTCTACAAGTATTAATGAAAACTCCTCCTGGGGTGTGTCTGTGAAATTAGACTAAGAAATCCCTCTCTCCCAAGCTTGAAATTCAGTGGAAATGTTTCTGATGCTTTCTGTTTAATAAAATTAAGATGTGCACTGAAAGCCGGACAGTCTTTGTAACAGAATGACCCTCTGTCCATTTACTGTTACTAAGAGAGCAGCAGCTTTTGTGTTGCTGTTCTTAGCTTCCTGAAAGGTGTTACTGCTTTGCCTCAGAGGTCTCATATCTAGGATAACAATGATTTACCTTATTTACTCAAAGTTGACCTACCCTTTAGTATACTGCTCCTTCACTTAGTCAGCTTGATGGGTGCCAGATATCGTTCTCCTGCAGGAAGTTCTTCCTGGAATTCTGCAGCAAACCAAAGGCTCAGGCAGTGGGAAAATGAAAATAAGGTCAACTTTCCCTTAGGACTAGAGAATACAAGAAATACACTGACACTATTTGAGACCTCCTTCCAGAAAAATAGAAGCCACAAACACAGCCAGATTACACAAACCGATTCAAGTATGCAATCATTTCATACCACTCCTTTTTTCAAGATTAATTTCATCTGAACTGTGTTTAATATAAAGATAAAAAATCTTTCTTTCCAGGAAAAATTATATTTCAGAGATTGCTGTCTGATTTTAATATGTAGAAATGTTAATGTGTAATGGGTGTTACCCAGTACCAACAAGCCTTTGCAAGAACAGGGGTGCAGCAAATAATTTGTGTAAGGCAAAGTAGAAGTATTTATTTGTGCTATAAATTACAGTGTTAATCTAACTTAAAATAAGCAAATATTCCTGGCAGGTCTCAGCTAATGTCCTCCTGGCTGGCTGGGGAAAATGTGAAGTCTCCTTAAGAAGTTCTGTAGTATGAGCAATGCTTAACATACATTGGTGATGGGATGAAGACGTATATTTTTAGGATATTAATAGTTCCTTTCACCCCACTTGGCCCCAATTTCCAGAAATTATGAATCACATTTTTTAATAAAGCAGAAAACAGTAACAGTGAAGAAAAAGAAGTTGCCCATATTTCCTAGGAATTGTTGCTGAGTGTCAGTTTGTCAAATATGCCTCCTCTTCACATATATCTTCACTTACTGACAAAGTGTCTGGAGAAAGCTCTAGGTCTGCTTTGTAAAATACAGATATTATTGGCAAATTACAGACCAGTGATTATAAAAAAAAAAAAAAAGAGACTATGATGAGGACAGGAATACTTGAGAGACAAGAATACTTGTAGAGGTTCGGCAATAAAAAGTGACAGAGTTGAAAAGTTACCAAGGAATGTTTCAGAGAAACTAAGGATGTGGTCTTAATGTCTCCAGAGAGCACAGTTGTTTTATTATATTCTGTTCCTGTTATCACTTTTGTTTTGTTCCAGGGAGATTTTCAGAAACTTAAAAAATAGGTTTTTGGGGTAGCTAGCCTTCAGATATGTGCATACCACTCCCCTTGACTTTAATTTGAGCTCTGTGTAGGCATCCGAGGGCAAAATGTCACCTTTGGCAGCTGGCTTTTCGTAGCCAGTATGTAGTGTCAATATATACACACATACAAAAATGCAAGTATCCAAAAGTGACTGCTTTAACTTTTCATTAATATGAAAGGGCTCCTAAGGCAATTGGGACATGTTAGTTAGGAGGTATTGAGGAAAAAATACATTTTCTTATGCATCATAATCATAACTTTTTTTGTGTGTTCATTGAAGCAGCAAGAACATGCACTTGATATAAACCAGCCACCAGATCCCATGTGAAGTACCATGTAAATTTTGCAGTAAATTTCCTGTTTTATGGATTCCTTTGTGAAAAAACTCTTCGCAGTGTTCTGGAAAGAATATGTACTTTTCTAAAACTTAAGAAATTGCTGCCCTGTAAGTAGTATTTTGCTTTAGTCCCGACTTTGTCTTTTTTTTTGGTTTCACTAATTGTTATTACTTCTTACATGTTTTACATGCTTCTCATTAGGGTTGCTATTTTAGATATATTCATCTTAAAATATATATTTTACGGTGTTCAGCTAATTACACAGAACATATTCAGATATGAGAATGCATTATTTGCACAACACCCCCTCCTCTGATCAGGCAGTAGTTAAAATACATATGTGCCACGACACATATACAGGATATTACAGTTTGAAGTGCGCAAGACATTTGTTTTTTAATTAAAATCTTATAGGAGAAACTTGTTCACATGAATTACTAGCTGGATTTTTAGCAGGTTGTATAAATGGTGACAAATTACTTCTTTGTATTCAGGAAGAGTATGGAGTTACTTGGTGAAAATCGCTACATATGTTAAATTTTTTCAGTGTCTGCTATAAATATTAAAGATATGTGGGTATGAAATTATATGAGTGCAAACGACCCAAGAGTAATTAAAATACTTGATTTGCTTCTGTTTTCTACAAAAAAAAAAAAAAAAAAAAAAGTATGATTTTTCAGCCTATCTTTAAAGCAAAAATGTGAGGAGAAGGCAAGAACTTAGTTCTAACTTCCTTTTTTATAGTCTCAATGTTTATGATGCAATGGAGGACCACTGCACCATAAGATAAGACAGATAAGGTCCAAAACAGTTAAGGAAAACCCTTGCAAACTCTGAAGGGCAGCACTTGGTTCCTACCTTTGTTTAAGTGGTGAGATACCTGAGATGACTTTCTTGTAAATGTACTATAGAGTTATTCTACAGTGTGGTTTGGTGTATGTTTATTCTCTACTCTATGTGCATATTCATATTATGCAAGAATCTGTCATCTTGAAAATATTTAAAATGTTCCACCTCAAGAGTTGTTGCTGAAGGTGGTTCTTGCAGGTGGCATGTTGATATTTTGGGGCTGTGAAGGTCAATGATGTCTTATTTACTTGAAGTAGGGCACTGGAAAACTACATATTTCTTCCAAATCCCTCCCTGCTCCCTACTTCTCCCCATCTCTCCTTTCCCTCCCTTTCTCCCTCCCTCTCCTCCCCACCAAAAAAAATATTGCACGTCCATACATTTGGTGTAGCTGGAGAAATTAAAATGGCTGGCAAGAAAATGGCTTTTGAAAAAAAGAAGACTTTTTAAATTCAGTGAAATCTGCAGAGTACACTGCATAATTACTGGTGAACCTCTCATGCTTGCAAAATGTCTGTCTAGAGTACAAGTGCTCATCTTCAAAACTGACACCTCTATTAAATTAACTTGTTTCTGCCAGCCCCCTGTTTACTTAAGGCTGCTTTCACTGTTTCATAAAATGCCAATAATGGAGTTGACTTACGTCATCCACTTTGACATGTGTTCTTTGATGTGTTTTTTACTCCATATATACAAGAAAGGATTTAGGTCTTGTGATTAGCTCAAAAGACTTGTGCTGCCTTTTGCTTGCAAGTTGTTATAACCTCCAGCTTCAATGGTGCTGAATATTTCCAGAGGTAAGTTGAAAAGAAATATAGCAGCAGGTACCAACTTGCTGGGAACTCAGTTTACTTATGTAAGTTTACATGCACATGCATATTAGCTGTACTTATAGATGCATATAGATATGTGTATATTTACAAAATTATATGCATAAGCTGGCTTTAGTTTGTCTAATGAGATGTTTGTGATATTACCTTAGCAAATGTCCCTAAAGATTAATTTAATCCCTGCAAAGCTTTTAGAGGTTTTCAGACAAAAAAAAATAACTGTTCTTAAATGAAACGAAAAGTAAAGATTTCATTTTTAGGCATGAATTCAACAAGAATTTCAACTGGAAAACTCTTATGGGATTTGTTCCCAGGGTTTTTGGACATCTTTAGGCAGCAAATCTCTATTGCTTGAACTAGCTCTTGAACAGTTCTTACTTTATTGAAGTACCGTACGTTCCATGTGCAAAGTTAGCTCTGTGTAGATGGAAATTTTCTTTGCTTGTAATACTTTATTTTTCTAATTTCAGTTTGCTGTCTTGGCTTCTTCAGACTTCTTCTGGTCTGATGGCATACTTTTAGTGATAATGAAAATTTAAGCTAATGTTTCAATGCTTTGATGCTGTTATCTCCCTCCATGGGCAGTGGAGGCAGGGTTGCAGCCACCAGGTGCGCAATGTGTGCACATAAGGATTAGAGCAATAAGTAATTTCTTGACTGTAGAAGGCACTGAACTAATCCCAATGCCAAAATATCCGCTCCAGTTTGATTTATCTTTTTAATTTATTAATTTGTTTTTGTAAACCTACTTAGTGATTCTTGCATGCCTTCTATCTGACAATGCAGTCAGCAGTCTTATTCCATGTTTCCAGCAAGATTTCTTTTCTCATATTCAAAAATGTTGTCCGTCTGTCAGAAGCTGCATTAAAAAGGCAAGTGCATTTGCCACTTAAGCGTTATCTCAGAAGCCAACTGTGAGCCTGAAATTCAAAATCCAGCACTCAACAATAACTTTAGGATTAAAAACAATGGGCATCAAAGCCTGGAAGAGCTCCTAACACTGCATTGTCTGATGTGCTGGTTCTCCAGGTGCGGCTGTGAGGTGTTTTTTAATAATTTTCAATTTTTTTTGTTTATTTTTTTTTTTACTGCAAATACCTTTTAAACATTTTCATAGTGATTTCCATCACTCAAATGAGTTGCTTGAATTTGTGCTTCTCTGCTTTCTGTTTTTGAGCATTTGCAGATAATTTTGGCAAAGCCCCTCTCCTACATTGGCTCTTTTGCTAATGTTTTGCTCCAGACATCATGCAGGGGAGGAAAAAAAACGGTGCCTGTTTTTTTTTTGTTGTGGTTCAGGTCCCACTGCCATTTGCACTGAGCCGAGGAGTGAGGTTCATCACTTTTTGAGCTCTGGTAGAAAGGAAGCTGCTGCCATGGGGAAATCCGGGAGCTTCCTCTTCCTGCTGGTCAGCTTCTTTCTTCACAAGGTTGGCTTCTTTCCCAATGGGTTTCTAAAAGCCTAAAAAATCACTGGCTGAAATCCTGGTCTAATTCAAATAAATGCCAAACCTCCCACTGACTTCAAGGCTCTTGCCCAGCTCATCATCGTGTCTGTCCAATGGCCGTCTCACTCCATTATTTATGGGGTTGTTCTGATGGGTTTTCTAAGGCTATGCTCAGCAGCTCACAGCTCTCCTCCCCTGTGGACAGGCAGCCTGCTCCAGAGTTCATAATCAGACATTATTTTATCAGTTTTAGCACAATATCTTTGTAAACCAGGCCAAAACAACACCCAGTTCCTCAGCAATTCCTTCAGAGCTGCAGTCTGGAAGTGTGAACTTTCCTGGGCTTGTTTCTCTTTGTTTATGGAGAGTGATTGGGTGATCCTTGTGCAATGCCTCCTGTTGTGTATTACACACATGCAAAATTTAGTGATGGGAATATATTAGATAGACAATAGAAATGGGAAGATGATACTCAAGGAGAGTGTTTAGTCCGTGACGTACAAGATTGCACTTTGACGGAGCAAAAAAACGCCAGTGCCAGTTCTGACATGATACTGTACAGAAGCAACATTCACACTGTTATGAGAATTCTTTTTTACTCTTTGGAGATCTTGACGTGAAAAGTAGTTAAAGGAGATTTTACAAATTGATTAAGTGAAAAATTCTGTATTTGGATTTTATTAAGTTTTCAATTTTTTTAAAAGTTTCATAGTTTATTAGAGTTGGAGGTTTTTTTGTTTTACATTTTAAGAAGGGGGCTTTTCATTTGATTAAGCTATTTACTTGAACTTTAGTGCCATGTGGTACAAAAAGAAAGGCAAATATAAACATACATCAAATGATTATGTCAAGCTAAAAGAATCTCAAAATAAGATATTCAGACTTGATTTGCAAGTGGCTCACTCTGTGGTCCCTTTGACCTCAGACGCAGCAGGAAAACACATTATTAAAAACCGCCAAAAAGTAAATAGCACTGTTGGCTAGTGGTGGTAAGGGACTCAATCCTGCCCATACCCTGAGCATCTCTGCTGACCTCTGCCTGTCCCTCACCAGGTTGTCTCCCCAGCATATCCCACATGCTGTCCGTGCTGCTCCCTTTCTCCTGTGCTGTTGCTGGTCCAGAAAAACACTTTGTAACCCATTTGGAAAATATTTACTTTTAATTTAAATTGTTAATGTTTAATTTTTGCAACTGTTCTAGCAGAGAAGTTTAAAGGCATGCAGATGGGTACAAGGTATTTGATGTGAAGGGTTCAGTCTGCATCATTGTGCGCTGAACCAGGTATGTGGCATGCTTCTGAAGGAGCTAGGGCCAGATGCTGCCCTCCTCAAGGGTGCAGATCTCCTAAGCAGTTGCAGGACTTTGAGATATGTAGGAGTAATAGTAGTGGCACAGGCTACTAGCACGTTCAAGAGCTGTTGTGCCCTTTGATTTCTGTGCAGGAAAGCATGAAATCTCCTTGATTTGTCACTTACTCTTGGTACTACAGAATCAATTGCCATATGCCAGAGCTTTTGTTTTGCAGAGTAATTTTTGAACCTCAAAATGCAGCAAGGGAGCAGAAAGGAGATGGTGCAGCATGCAGGAATCCCCCTGTAAACAGTATTATCCCCTTAAAAAAAAAAAAAGACAGCAAGTGAGAGAAATTATTTCATAGACTTAATAAACAGTTACAAGTCTCCTGCAGGACTTCTCATACTATGCATGTTTTTCATTGTTCTTTAATGAGTAAATGACCTGTTAATGTGCCTAAGAACATATCAGAAGCACATGGCAGTGAAGAAGCTTGGGTGGTAGTAGATTTGATCAAAGAATTTCAAATCTGACCCCAAGTATTTGATGAAGAAGATTAACATGGAGACAATTTACCAAACAAATACAGCATTAAGAGCCAAGAGACAGGCTGAGGGAATTGAAGGCTCCAGATTGCCCACATAAAGAATATCGTTAAACATAAAGAAAACAAAACCAGGATAAATGTCTGGGATGTGAAGTCCCACAGAGCAGGACTTCTGCTGTTGATTTTTTCTTTCTTTTAATGCTATTTTTTAATATAGCACATAAGATTTTACATCTTCTCCCCCGCCCTTCCAAGAAAAAAACAAAACAAATAAAAACACCCCAACAAAACAACCCAACCCAACTTGTGCCTCTGACCTGGGTTCTAACAGTGATACTCTAAGTATTTAAAAAGGTTTCTGGAACAGAATTGGTTAATTAGTGCTTTGTGTTACATATGACCCAACCAGAGATAAAAAGGTTTAAAGGTCTCTTGTAATCCTGCAATGCCATTTGTAACACAAAAATAACCCCCTTTCATTACTGGCATGCCACTGTAGCAGGCAGGTTATTTTTTCCCTTTGCTGCAATGAGGGCAGCTTTCGCATCAGAAGAATTCTTGGCAAATTAATGCGCTACCTCTTGGGCTAATTAAATTAGAAAGGATCAAAAATACAGAGCAGCTTTTGTGGTGGACACAATGTTGTGTTTCATGCATCTTGCTCAGAGAGGAATTTCTGCCATTTAGCCCCTTTTTGCCTCTAGCAGCTTTCTGGACTCCCTAACACAGTCAAGTTCCTAATTTGCCTCAATGAGAGAGAATTATTAACTGATAATAAGAAAAGGAGCATTCACAGCTCCAGGCTGGGCTGTGTGGAAAAGGGTGAGCTACACAGCACCTGAAGCGCATGCAATTTTTATTAATTCCTGCCTAAAACAACTCATTCAGGAGTAAAATTGCTGTGCAAATGACAAAAACAATTATAATTTTGATTCTTCAGTTCTGAAAACATGAGCTGCTTTATCTTGAATATGACTAGATTAAACCAGTAATAAGTTTACCTTTCCTTGAGTTTGCATGAAACAGTTTTGGTTGCAGCAAGTGCATTTCATTTTGAAGTTGGTTCCACTTAAATTGATCTTGTCTTTTAGAAATATTTTTGAAAGCAAAAGAGGTACAGCTTTTTGTTTAAGCTAGCAACATAAACACTTAAACTCATTGTAAATAACAATTGTGCTGTGTGGAGAGAATGATCTATATAATCAAAGGTATTAAACTGTATCTAGGATAATGTAAAACAATGAAGCAAGAACGCGCATGGATGGATGTAAGCGTATAGTAGGCTTTTGTGGTTTCTTTTTTGTGTGTTTTTTTTTTTTTTTTCTTTTTTTCTTTTTTTTCCTGAAAGACATTTCTTGTTAGCACAGAGATATATTTCCTAACAGACATCATTGTCGGACTGGACTGTGCTCCTCTTCAAAATGCAATTAATGGACACAACCAAACAGGCACATGGGGCTTTACTCTGCCTGCACTTAGGCAGGGGAAACGTTTATTAAACTAATGGGTGTTGGCTGGAAAGGGAAAACAGGATGAAGACCCTGCATTTAATACTTAAAAACCAGTTCTTTGTCCAAGAACCACTAAATTTTTTGTGCTTTCAAGATATTGAAAACTCTGCTGTTTTTTTGCTATGCAGATACTGACCATATTAAAACAGTGTAGTTTTGCCCTAGTGGCCCTACTCATTGCTGTACAGGAGTCTACTGAACTTTCAAGCATCATCTGTATGTGCTTTATTTTTTATTTCAACCATACGTGCTTTTGTATGTGTCTGAAAAAAATAAATTCAAAGATCTTGAAATAGTAAGGAGGGCACGTATGTGAATTACAGCAGCCCCAGGGTAACAGTATCCCATTCACTAATGGTTCACATGGAGTTAGTGAGTAGGCAGACTTGTATTTTCTGTTCTTTTTCAGAAAAGTAAAAGTATGCTGTTGAAATAATTTGTATTTCATTGGCATACTCAGGATTTCCTCAAATATATTTTTTTTTGCATGTATTTAATTTGGAGGGGAAAAAAAGCATACAGTAATATTTTTAAAATCTAGAGTTCTAGTGATTTTTTGTAGACACTTGAAATGTGTACCAGTGTGTGGCACACACGTTTTGTGCAACTTGTGATCACAGACTATCTGCATTTATGTTAAATAACGCCTAGAGGCCCTGGTGAGCTCAGTCCATGTTGTGCTATGCACAGAGTAACTACATAGTTTTAGAGGCAGTCCCTCCCCTGAAGAACTGCAATCTAAATAGATGTGGAGGAGAAAAAAGTTAAAGGGGAAAGGAGGATGGAAGAACAGACAGGCTTGCCTATAGGCATGGAGCGGAGCAGAAGCAGGATTGGAGCAGGATAGTGCCCACGAATTCCTGGTACCCAGCCCCTCTGCCCGCTTTGTTCCTGCTGCTCATCTGAAAGCCATAAAAATCTTGGGGCAGGCAGAACGGAGGGGGAAAAAAAAAAAAGAGCATTAAAGAATTAAAAATATGTCTCCCATATACCTGTCACTTCAGAAGACGCAGCTTGAAAGAAAAAAAATACCACTCCAAGAAACAGTGCAAAAAGCCTAATTATTTCAGTTAGTTACTTTTGAAATTGAAGATTCTTGACATGTGTAAAGGTGGGGGATGATGACATATTTTATGGCTTTTCCATTTTCTTTTTTTATATATGTTAATGTTATGGTACTGATTAAGCATCCCTATATAAAGCCTGTAAGACTGAAGATTGCCAAAAATCCAGAGGTCCATGTTATTGTGCTAACAGTATTGGTCTGTGTGTTGGGGTGTGTGTATTTATTTTTGTGAAAAAGAGAAGTGAAAACGAGAGGTGTGCAGCACTTGGGCTCAAAACTTGGAAACTTAAGATGTGCTTCAATGGGAAATAGCACTTTGGTACCTGAGCTGTGGATGTGGTGAGAGGATGCTGGTCTGTGGACTTGTGGTTATGTCAGGCCACTGTTATGGGTTGCTGCATTCATGCAAAAACTCTGGCAAAGTACCAGATTGCAAAATAATTCTGTTGTTATTTTTAAAGATTTTAGAAGAGCAGGATCTCAGGCTGATTGGATGAGTCACAAAAGAAAAATGTTCTTTCTGTATGCCTGAGAATGGGCAGAAATAGAGTTTTATAGTCCAACTTCTGAGATGGGAGGAACATGAAGTCAAACTCCAAGACAACTAAAAGAGTTCCCAGAGAGAAGTTAGACAAACACCTTTCTGTTGCTGGATTAGAAAGCTGTAAGTAATGCAGGAGCCATTTATAGCACCAAAATCTGTGATTGACATGGCCTACTCATTTGGTGGCAAAGGAGACAGCATGAAATGCTTCTGGCTGCTTAGTGAGGGATCAGCTAGGCACTTGCTGTGGTGTAGTATAGGTATGAATAAAAGCCAAATGAAACTATATTAAAAAATAACCTCTTAACTAGCACTGAAAAATATTTTAATCACATTATTAGGGAGTGGGAATGATCTTGCACAAGTCTGAAGAAGTCTTTTTTAAATATTTCCTGTACAATCATTAGAGGAACTAAAAAAAAAAAATCATCCCACACTTTCCCTCTTTTTTATGCACGTAATTTAGGAAAGAGATAAAAACTTGGGTATTTCAAGCAAAACTGGAAGGTTTGCATTAATTAGTCATTATGAAAAGAGAAACTCCTGAACTTGCATTTATATATTTACATGAAACCATTTTGTGGAAGCGTAATTTTCAATTTTTAGACCCTCACCAGGAAAATCAGGACACTTGGACAAAGCGGTGGCCTAACCGTAGTTAATTTTAGAGCTAGCTGAAGTTCACTTGCCAGGAATTTCCACAACTCACAGATGATAAAGACTTCCTATCCAGGTGACTCCCAGTAGTACAAGACTAAACACGAAAATCATCTCGTGAAATATCCCACGTACATGCAGAAAAATGAAAACCCATCTAGCTTCTGATTGCTTTTTACAGTTCGCAATGTGAAATGAAGCTTTCAGCAAAGAAACCATCCATGAATTTTTAAAAGGATAAAGTCCACTGTTCTGGTCCAGCATTTCCAGGTCTTCTGTTTGCAGCGTTGTCCCCTCTTGTGCTTGGTTTACACTGTACAAATGGCTTCAGTCTCCTGTGGTGGCTGCGATGTTTCATTATCGGGACTTCAGTGATTTATATAATATAATCCACACATCACATTATCATATGCACAAAGAAATGCCTTTCGTTGCCCTTATCTTGCTTCTGCCTGGGGTTGCTAGAGGAGTGAGGCTCATGGGTTTGAGCACTTTAGTGCTTTGGCACATGCCTGAGGTCTAAAACATCTTGTTTCTTTTGCTCCTCTTGTGTTATTTAATGGGAGCCATAGGGCTCCCGTACATAGCATTCGGACCAGTGCAAGCAGCAGGGCTCAAGCAGAGGAAGGTGCAACGAACATGTAAAAGCTGTGTATGTCTTTCTGCTGTAAATTTGTTACCTATATGTAAGAAATTGTCTTTACATATGGAAAATAGTTTAACCAAAATAAATTGAAGTTCAGTTGCTGCTACAACGGTGTTTTCTAGTTAGTAAATGAGGTGTGCAAGGCTGCAAATCCTTCTTTGCTTGAGTCAGCCCCATGAGAGGAGCTGCCTTCAGACTCTCAGTCAGGACCAAAGGAAAGCCCTACTTGCAGCACTACAATGAGCCTGGCCTCTCCTCTTCCTGAGAGGTCAGATCCCTATCTCAAACATATGTGCGGTTTTCTTGAGCAAATTTTGTTGATGTCTGTTTGCTAAATGAATGTTGTCCTAGATACACAAAATGTTGCATGCTTTTATAGCAAAATCAGTTTGGTGCTGATGATTCACTCCAGACAGCTCTGCCCAGGCAGAGTGATTCCTTTCTGATTTTATTTTTTTTTCCCCCATGAAATTTAATTTCCTGACAGTTGAAACAATTCTGAGCTGCATTGTTTTCAGTGGGGACTCCCTTTTTTTATAAGGTGCTAAAAGTTTAACATTTAGTTACTGGCTTGGTATGTTGGAGAGGCAAATTTAAACGTATGTTTTCCTTAACTTGTAGATTGGTAATTAAAAAATGTACTCCGCATCTAAGGGGTAGCTGTTGTTTTGGGTATGTAGTATTTGAGGGGCCTTATGCTATCTGCATGGAGGAACTGAGGACTTGGAATCTTAGAAAAGTAAAACAGTACAAAATCTGACAGTTTTCTTAGCTTTCCTAATGAGTAGATGATTTGTTTTGTTTCCAGTCAAAATGCATTTTGAGATGATGTAAATTGCCATAAAAGGAAGTTCTACAGATCTGTTCTTGGATCCTACTGAGACTTCAGGACTGTGTGAGAACTTTGTATCTGAATTTTTGAAGTATTGGTGTTTCTGACACTTATGGGGAGCACTGTCATTTCTTGGGTAAAAATTTTTCACAAGGATATTGTCACTGCCGCTTTTGCTCAGCTTTGGTATCCATTTGGGAAGTCATACAGTTTGCAAATAATTCAATTTCTAGAGGAACAGAAGGTAGAGGAATGAGAAAAATTTGGTGTCCTGATTCCACAATTTGGTTTATTTTTTACTTTTTCTCTCTCTCTGAAATTGCTAATAACAGATGCTTGAATTCTAGTCAAGTGAAACATTCCAGTTGATTTCAAAAGAAATTGGATTAGATCTAGCATCAGTTTGGCACCTATAAAAATACAAACATACGTAGGGGCTTCAGTTTCAACAACACTCAAAAATAATATTAAAAAAATCTAACAACAAAATTTTGGAATTACTTAGGATCTTCAAAATTTACAGACATTCCTGATAAGAAATTTAATATATTGCTTAACAGCTTTATGTGAAGATTTGAATAAAGGCCATATTGTCTATTTCTCAAATGAATTGCCTTTGATCTCATTATCCCACTTCTTGTGGGTTTTATGTTCAGTAATACTTGGTTCTGAAGAGACCATACTTTGGCTTGGGATTCCTGTGTATGTGCTTGATTTGGGTTTAGTCTTGGGATGTTCTGTTCTAGTTGGGCTTGAGCATATGGTTTGGTTTTAAGTTGAGTAACACCATTTCTTATATATGCACATTACTCATTCACCATGCAAGTTCAATCAAATTATGGCATCTTTTATTTTTTTATTTAAAGCTGACAAAAGGGTCATACTTAAAACCAATCTAGGAAATTGCTTCATTGTCAAAATTATTTCCTCTGATCATTTCCATGTTTTAATTTTATATTATTCTTTCTGTAGCTGTGGTAGAGGACTTTTACCACTGGAATGAATGGGAAAATGACATCATAGCAAAATCTCATGTTTTTCAGCTCTTAAGTGGCTGAACTACAATTAATCAAAATTGGTCTGATTTTTATGAAGTGATATGACCAATAATTTAGGATTTTAATTGGTACCTGAAATGCCCTTTTTTTCTTTTTCTTTTCCTTTCTTTCTTTTTTTTTTTTAGGCATAAACATGTAGAAATATCCACCCAACCCCCCCCCCCCCAAGACCAGCACAAACTGAATATTATCATGCATTGGTAACATTGAATGTAGCCTGGGTAGTGCGAAGTGGTAAATATGATATGGTTAAAAGATGATTATTTTTCTTTGCGCTATTTGAGAGGCTGTTGTGTGTAAGCCTTTGCAAAAGATTGTTTCACTTTAAGTTGCACTAAGCAGTGTATGGGGTGGCAGCCTGCCAGTTAGTGATCCATTTTCTCAGAAACCTAGTTTGAGGCCATGCCAACCAGGCACATACATCTTATCTTTAGCATCATAGTGAAGTCTCGTAATTCATGCAAAATTACATTTGACATTAAATTATAAACCTTTAGTGTAATAATAAAAAAATAAATAATCCTAAAAGCAAATTAAAAATTATGTTTTCACTGGAGCAGGTTATAAGCCCACTAGAAATGTGATCTGTAGTCATCAGCCTATGGACAAAATTCCATTTCTCGAGGTTTTTTTTTTTTTTTTTTTTCTTTTTTTGTTTTGTTTTGTTTTGATTTTGGTTTTTTTTTTACTCCACTTTTTTACCAGGTAAAAAGGCTGTAATTCAGAAAATTAAGTTTAATTAGTGATTATTTTTTTTTTGAGGATAAGATTTCTTTATAATTAAAAAACAAAAGCCAGATGTGATGCGGGAGGGTGTCTCTGCCACATCCCTACCTTTCATAAAAGGTTTAGATTTTTTTATTTGAAATGAGGCTTCTTTAAGAAACAAATAGTGAAAAAAAGATAAAGCAAATGTTGTCCACATTCTGCCCCTCATCCAAAATCTTGAAGTGTGACCCATTGCAGTGGTCCAGTGTCACCAGCTGTGGATTTTGAGATTAAAAGCTTCCTTGCATCTCAGAAATGCAATGCAGTACCTTTCTGCCTAATGTCTCTTCAAGGCTCACAGATAGCCACTGACTTTCAGAGGCTGAGAAAAAGAAGACAAAAAGGCTAGTTCAAAGTACATTTAAGTGGAGGGGTGAAAATTAATTTATTTATTTTAATCCATAACAGATTTGGTAAATTACTGCTGGGTACATAGTGACATCCTTACACACACACACGTTATTTTAGCACCTGTTCTCAAAAATTTGATTTCCAGCAGAATTGTAGAGAGTTTTTTATTTTCAGAAGCATTTTAAAATAAGGAAGACTTCCACTCAACAACTTCAAATCTCTTCACACAGCTGAAATCCTAGGGCAAATTCAATCATTTACTGGTTTGCTGGTATCATCTGTGAGGGTGAATTCATGATGCTGACAATACGAAGATCTTGATGATGTTTCTGTACATAGTTTTACAAATTGTGGCCATATAAGTAAAAAAAAAAGATAATAGTGAGACTATTTCTGAGCAGCCTAAGATAGTTTGCATGTAAAATTCTTCTCATAAACTGGAATTCAAGATTCAGTGAAAATGTTTTTAGGAATACTTCACTGCCCAAACGTATGAAAATTAATCTAAAATCACTTAAAATATGACTTTTACTTGCTTTATCAGGTGGACTTTGCTTTAGACTTACAGCATGGATAATTACTCGACACCTCTGAGTTTACTCTTATCACCACCTATTCCCAAAGCCATGATGTTTGTCTTCATTGAATGGTATAATGGGCTGAAAAGAGCTTATTCACTTTTAATTTGGGTATTACCTCTTTCTTTGTGTTCCAGAACACCAAGATTGGGACTTTATCCATTTAAACACCCCAGCTCTGCGCTTTACTCTCTCTTCTTGCCAGGTGGTTTCCACTGTTTCTAAAGGTGGAAAAGCCACGAAAGGAAGTCCATGTGTTGGGATAAGCTCTATTCTCCTGTGACAGGCATGGACAGTGTAACTTTTCATGGTAACAGTGTTTCTGAGCCCATGCCTCTGCATCCGTGAGGTAGCGCATACTACTGTACTGATTCCAAGACAAAACTTCAAAGTGATTGCCAGGTAATTCCAAGTGCTTTCATATCTTCTAGTGCCAAATTAATTCTAGCATTGGAAATTAATTTCCTAGTATGTTTTGGGAAAGAAGAGGTGAATTAATTACTGTGTGCACTGTGATACTATCCAAAGTCTATAGTTCTCAGTTCAGATTAGCATGAAGCCAGTTGTAATTCAGTTCTACTTCTTTATCATTCACGAGCTCTTTTACATGACAACAGGATATACGCATCTCCAAGGGATACCTTTGGCACTTCCACTGCTCTGATTCCTTCGCACATCCTTGTTCATTATTGAATCTTGGAATCAAAGCAGGATGTGGAGATGTCTGTCCGTCTGCTTTATTTCACCTAAGCAAACTCTAAGCTCCCTTGTTAGCACAGGAAGCATTTTCAAAAGTTGTTTAAAGAGCAACTGCTCTTCTTCACTGGGGATACTAGTCTTTGCTCTGAATTTAAATCAGGTTCATGATGCAAAAGGGAAATGTAGGGCTTCTGAGCTGAGCACTGTTGATGGGCTTCTCAGTGTCTCCACAGAAGGAGATCTCATCTGACTAGCTGTGTGCTTAGGCAACTGTATAGCCTGATATTGCTCTTTGTCATTAAAAGTTGTGCACAGAAGACAGAATTAGGAGGTTTAAAAATACATAAAGTAAATAAGGTCTGAATGCTGTCAAGTAAATATTGTATTTCTGAAACTGGAGATCCTAGAGCCATATTGGTGAAGAAAACGAGTCCTGTGTCTATGGGAAAGAATTTAACGAATACAGATTGTAGGTCAACATGTGGTGTCTGCACTGCCTGTACTTGTTTTTATAGTTGCCGTTACATTTCCTGTGTGTTTTGCTATGAAGTCTCTTTCTCTTTATCTGTCTTGACAGATGGAATCAGTAAATGTTGCATTATCAAGTTTTATCTAAAAATGTCTTCCATTGATAGCGCATTTATATCGTCTTATAATAGCTCTTTGTACCAAAGCACTGAGAGCTGGGAAAATCCTAGCTAGTGAGTAAGCTTGCATTTTTAAAGTGGTAAAAAAGTTCTTTGTTCTACAACATTCTATTTTTAGAGTGAACTTAATTAAAGTGAGTAAGGAATTTTGAAATCTGGAATAGGGGAAAAAAAATGGGTCATTATTATTATGTATATAATAAATCCAGGGGCTGTGTCTTTCTCTTCACAATGCATGTATGTCTTTTCCTTCCTCACAGGCATTTCTCATTACCAAATGACTCTACATCCCTTCTCTAAGGCCTTGGCTTGGCAACTTGCTGCACTGAGTATCTAGCTGTAAGCAGAGAAAGAGGACTTTTTTGGTGTTCTTTCTAGACGTTATCAGGGCCATTTCTACACTGAATAAAGCCTTGTCGAAATTCAGTTTTACTAATGCATCTCTGCAGCTGCTTTTTCTTCTCCTAGTCCTTCAACACAACCTCCCTTTCACCTGCTGCCTGTCACTCTGCAGTCAAGGAACATACTGTTTCTGTAAACAGGAAGGTAATGCTCCCCAGCTTGTATTATTTGCAAGTAGGGTTCATGTTCCCTAATCAATATAATTGAGCTTAGTTTTGTCTTCCCACCCCCTTTTCTCCCTCTGACTCTCTTTCAGAATCAGCATTCCTCTTGTCAAACATTTTTTCTGTCCTGTTTTTTTTTTTTTTTGTTTCTTTTTTTTTTCCCCCATTACCCCCAGTCCGTGGGCTCCCTTGTGACCTCTGATTTGATTTCTTTCCCATAGATACTTGGTTCTATTGTGAGTTCCCTTCTGCCAAATTGTCACCATCACTGCTGGACATGTATAAAACATTGTTCTCCAGAGTCAGGCAGGCTAAAATTGGCCCACCAATGTCATGCGGGATCCCCTTTGCTTCTGAGCCCTTTGGGTAGAAAGTAGCCAGGTGTCGTGGTTTAGGCCTGCCACGCAGCCCACTCACTGCCCCCCCCCCTCCTCCCTCGGTCCCGGAGAGATGGGGAAGAGAATCAAAAGAATACAACTCCCACAGGTTGAGATAAGAACAGTC
>WYDI02030142.1:20163-39701 GCA_009867235.2 Psittacus erithacus
AAAAAATCAAAAACACAGCACTGCACCAGCTACTAAGAAGGAGAAAAATGACTGCTGCTGCTGAACCCAGGACACCAGGTAAAGCAAAGCGGAATTGCCTTGATGCAAACAGCTCATTTGCTGTTCCTGGGTTTGGAGTAGCAAATATTATCTCTTCCAATCTGTGCCATGCTTTCTACTTCTATGTGAGGAAAAAAACAGAACCAAAACCAAGCAAAACCTAAAAAAACCCCAAACAGACAAACAAACAAAAATCCCCCAAACCAAACCAAAACAAAAAAAAACCCCAAAAGCCAAAAAAACCCAACTCCCAAAAAAACGAAACCTGAAGAAAGTTGGAATTTTTTTTAAAATACTAGTACGCACTATTGGTGCATGCAATAACGCACCCTATCAACCCACCAAACAGACATGTTGCATACTTTAAGAAAGTGCACTGGTTTAAGAATTTTTGTGCCAGGCTTGCAGATTCTTGTGTGCTTGGTTCATCATGGGTGGATTGTAACACTGTAAATCTCTAGTGGCAGGGGAAGGAGTCTCAAGGAAGGTCACTTTCAGAATTAGAAAAACTACTTCAAGGGCCATGCATTTTTTTCACTTGTCTCTGCTTTTGGATGAAGAGGAACAACTTCTTTTGAAAAATTAACTCTCTCTTTTGCTTTGAATAATCGGTCCAGTAAGAGTTTAGCCACAACCCTGCCTCTTGCGTTATTTCTTTCTTTGGCACTTTTAAACACGAATGGAAAGGTGTTCGAGGAGTAAAACCTTGTTGTATTTCAGGTTTCTAGAGCCAGCTGCTGCAACTCCTTACAGGAATGTGTGTTGTCTCTTTGCTGAAGCAATGTAAGGTTAGATGTGAAGCCAGCACTGTATTTGGGGCTGTTTACTGATTAAGCTCCAAATTCTTGAATTTTCAAAGTGCTCTTAGTATGGTTTTTCTAAGGGGTAGATGGGGGTGAGATTACAAAAAGAAAGTGATGTAGCAAAGTTTTAAAACTGGAGCCAAATTTCAAAGGTCCTTAAGTTCAATGGTTGAAAATTCAGGTGCTGGTTTCTTTAGAGACATTGGCTGGTGGCAGGCAAGATTCAGATCTGTAGTCACTCAGACTCCTAAACTTTGGAGTCAGGGCTTAGATTTGGTCTGAGACCTCTCTCTTCCCCCCAGCTCCCCTTTTGTGATATGTGTATAAAGCTTCTAAATGTTTTACTAAGGCAAATATGCGTGCCATAAATACCTGCTGCTTCTAGATGACAATATTAAGTTTGCCAACATATTACTGTGGTCTAGGCTTCATGATGACTGCTCAGATACATTTAACTAAAACGATAGACTTGAGTTTAACCAAGAAGTGTTCAGATAATTTCATTCTATAAGGGAAGAAACAAGATTAAAATCCATGAGACTCCCCTCTCTTCCCCATTTCTCCAGAATTATCATGAGCCATGAGATTATCTGAAGGGTTTCATGTAGATGCATAAGCCAGAAGCATGCCATGAGCACCTAGCCTTGAATGGAATGAATCTATCACTCATTCAAGCAAACAAAACCCCTTCTGAGCCTAATATCCTTAATGTCATCATTAATTATAATATGCAATCATAATCATTTTGGAGGTAGACCTGGGGTTAATTTGGCCAATCAACTACTGATCACTAACAGTGGCCTTTTCAAGTGTACAAAAATGATCCCCTGTAGTTCTTACATGTATGACGGAAGTAGTATATTGTGCTCTTTTTTCCTAAGGCTGTGTGCCAAGGTATTAGTTTTCCCTGTGATTCTGATTCACAATAACTGGATACTTTTAGTTCAATTTTTTGAATGAACAGATGGATAGGAAATCTCCTTGGCATAAAATAAATAGAGGTGCTGCAGTGGGTTGTCTCTGTGGTAAGGACCCATTACCAGTTTGTTTTTTTTTTTTATTTTCTTTTTTTTTTTTTTTTTAAAACCAGTTGTTTTTTTTTTTTTTTTTTTTTATAGCAGGCTTTAAAACAATATGCTAGTTTATTTTGTCCAGAGAAGAATGAAGAAGGGGTCTTTTGCGGCATTCAGTTGCATCATTCTCCTCCTACCTGCACTGACGCCATACTGCTGCTCAGGAGCTTTGCTTCCCTTGACAGTAGCCGGTGAAGCTGATCTTAGTGAAACCTCAGTAGTAGAAGACGTGGGAAAATCTTAAATCACCTCTATTTTTGTGTTTAAGCATCCGTATGGCCGTTAGGGACTGCTACAAAATTTACATATATGTAATGTGCTTACAAAACGGAGTGGGATGCTGACTGAAATATAAAAGTAATGTCTTTCTGTTTCACAGCTGCACAAGAGTACATAGTTTTGAAAGTAATTGTTTTAAATGGTGAAACTTTAAAGTATTCCTAAAGTATTTGAGCAGATAAGCCTGCAGGATGCATGCTAATTAAAGGAACTGCATGTCCATTGATTTTATCCCCTTTAGTAGCACCCCAGAATAAGTTGCTTGTATATGAAATTATAAATGGCAGTAAGTGGATCCATTTAGTTCCTTTTCACTGACAATTTAATACGCGGTGGCCAAAATGACAAAACCACATTTTGTGTCATAACACATTTGTTAAAAATACATTTTTAACTACTGTTTACTTTGAACCAGTTCATTTCAAGGAAGTTAAAAATAAAAATCTCTCTGAATGATCATATTCATTCCTTTTCTTTTCTGTTTAAGGATTATTTTCTAGGAGAAGGTAATGACTACATACTGTATCTGAATAAAGCTTATGATGGAACAAGGTGATAAGATGATGAAAATTGGAACAAAGACATAGTTGGAGGATATTTCGATTTTAAAACATTATTGCCCTTGTACTAGCTTCAAGGAAATGTGCATGGACATCAATGTCTAATTTTAATGAAAGAAGAGTTGATTCACTCATAAGCAGTTGTAATGTAACTTGTTTTATAATACTAAGAGCCAAGCATATGGTATTCATCATTAGCAGTAGCAACAGCAGCAGTTTCTGCCAGGCTGTGGCTAGATAACACCACTCCAGCCACAACCCCCCACTTTGCTGGGTTCTCCAAATTCCCACTGGCAGCAATGCCCTGCCAGTACTTCAAGCACCTGGGGCTCCCAGCCCTTGCATGTTGTCTGAGAGTTCTACCTCATCACCTGTTCTTGTACCTTCTGCCACTTGGTCCTTGTGGTCTCCTCAATGAAACAAGTTCCTTAATTAATAATCTTTTACCTTTGTTTGGCCCTTTCTCATGCTACGGTTTTTGAGCACTATTAATCTACAGCACTATTGGGTCTGTCTGAAGAAACACTACATGACGAAATGAGCTTTTTATTTATTTTTCCCACCTCGTCCCTTAGCGATTGGCTGGGCAGCTTGGAGACCTTAATCAAAACCTGAAGCCGTCAGCTTGTTGAAGTAGTGAGTAGCTTTTAAAATGTCTTTACTGTTCGCCATTATTCACCATATAGTATAACAGCAGCTAAGAATTTACTTGATAGTTGCTGTGATCATCTGTATTTCTATAGCTTTCAATATGCTCCAAATGCTTGGCAATGCATCAGGATAGAGACAAATATTTAGCATCCATGCTACTAATGATAAAACTGAGATACAGCTTGTCTTAAGTGGCTAAACCCAAGTGCATTATGCTGGGAGAGCGCTCTCTTAGCTGGGTTGCAGCTCCACTAGGTCCTTGTCTCAACAGCTCATGCTGCTAGAGTGGCTGAACTCCTACAGTTACTCTGCAGATGCTTCAGTTGACTTATCAATGACTTTGGATGTGCTCTCAGCAGTTATTGTGGTGCTATGTTAAATTACATTCAAGATGAGAAGTTTATACAGCCATTTGTACAAGTTGGATGACAAATCTGCTGACTTGTGACGGATTTTGGAGTGAGAAAACTTGAGCTCTTTGCTTTATTATATTTGTAGATATTTAGGAATAGGAAATAAGATGCATGTAGATTGCATAAAAAGAGTAGAACCTCTAACAAAGAGCATAAACTACAGAACAAAAAAGATGTGCAGTATTTAGTTGATGTGGTACATCCATCAAAACCATTAATACTTAACATTCTCCTTTGCAACCTTCAATTCTTATTAAAATTTTGTTATCCCTGAACATTAAACTTCCCCCTATTCATTGGTGTATTCATTTAAACTCGGTGTGATAAATCTAGCAATGGGCTGGTCCTCAAATTTCCAGTTCCATTTGTATTTTCTTTTTACCAAATCTCTTGATATTGCATAAAATACGTTATGTTATATTGTTGCTGGATTGTGTCAGATCAGAAAAATAATTGGAAGCTACCATTCATCTCAGAATATTTTAATTAGTGGATTTCTTTATCTGTCTCAAATTACTAACGATTTCCTCTTTGAAACTAGAAAAGTATGGAGGACCTCGTTAGTTCTGTCTATATTGCACTTCAGTGCTTCTACAAAAGTAGTTTGTTACAGAAACATGAGTTTTGCTTTCAGTATATTTACATTCTAACTTGCCTGCTGCCGCCTCCCAATTTTCTGTGTGAAATACAATGTTTCTAACTTTCCTTTTTCTTTAACGGCTGGTCTGTAATGATGAGACTGTGAATATGAATACATGTATTTTGTATTCTCTACAGTGAAGGCAACATAATTTTTATTCTGTAAATATGTACAACAGTTTATTACTTTTATGAAATATTGGAAGTATGCAAAGATGAGAAATCCAGTAATTTGGTAAGACAGCCAAAATCCAAACAATGCTTCAAAGACTTTTAAAATAAATCTTTATGTTGGTGTTGACAAAACTGTGGATAATTCAGCTGAAGTAGTACCATTTGAGACAGATTTTTCCATTGAGAGGTGATTTCACAAACACAATTACATTCATATTTGGCCAAAACACAATTACATTCATATTTTCTCTATCTGAGGCCATGTAGATGAAGAGCAAGCTGAATCCTCTTGGGCTAAATTAAAGTACCAGCCTCTACACAAAGCCAAGGGGCCTCTGGGATCCCTCTGCCTCCCAAGGAAGCTTCCCACTCACATGTAAGCTTACAGATGAGTTGATGGCAGTTTAGGATTTTATTATTTATTCTATAGTACAACTTGTCCCTAGCCTTTGATCCTTTGCAGTGGAAGAATTTGTATACTTCTGCTTTTGACTGCTTTTGCTCACCTAAACTGACGTACCTGCTTGGCTGAGCCAAACCATTTGCCCTTGCCTGACTAAGGCCCGAAAGTCATTAATGCAACTGATTAACAGTCTATATCAAATATTAGCGCTCCCCCTTTCCTCCCCCCCACCTTTTTTTTTTTTTTTTTTTTTTTTTTTTAGTGGTTAGTCTTTTCTCCTTCATTTCCCTTGGATTTTTTGTGTTCTCAGTCCTTGTAAATATTTGTGAGAAAACTGAACTGAAAAGAGTTGAGTTTTAACATGGAAAGGAGGATGTGCTTGGTCCAGCGTCTATGTTCAGGTGATGTTGAATGCCTGCCTAAGACAACTCTTGTCCTATGATCCACCAAGTAGGATGGTAGCTTCTACTTATCATACCATCAGCCTGCAGCAAGGCAGGAGCAAGCTAATTAAGATCATAAATGCAATTAGAATGGGGAAAAAGGCTTTGGAAAGTGACTGAGGGAAAGGTAGTGGAAGGAGAAAAGGGTATGACTTCCCAACCCTTCTTGCACCCTTTGGATGAAGGTGCCAAGTTTGCACTGAGTTTTCTTCTCCTGGGCCTACTGTTGCTGCTGGCATTGTAGGGAGGGGAGGAGGGTAGTGAGACTTACAGGAGCTAGGGCTAGGGAAAGTAGTAGGGGAAGAGAGGTGGGCTTCACTCTGCCCTGCTCTTGCACCTGGGAGGAGGGGATGCAGCACCGTTGACTTGTGGATTGTAGCTGTATTGGATGGGATTTGGTAGTAGCAGGCAGATTTTACCAATTTATGTTGCCAAGCTACATACCACAAATGTGACTGTAAGCCTTGAGAAATAAATATGACTGCAGCTTTGTTTATAAGTGGCATAAAAAACCAGAGAAAGTCAATCAGCTTTTATAAATTATAATTTTTAACTGAAAACATAATATAAGGTCAAGACTGCTGCTCTGATTTCCAGGAATATATTTTTTTGTTTGTTTTTAATTCAGTGATTTTTTTACCTCTTGCTCTCCCTCATACACTTTTCCCCTTGTTCAAATATACAGAGCAGAAATAAGCAGTATGATTCTTAAAGAGCAGAAGATGATGCCTTCAAATTAATTTACTGGGGAATTTTAGCTCTCTGAGAAACGTCATGTTTTCCTGAGCTAAAAGAGGCGCAGCCCTTTGCCTTTTATTTTTGTATTTTGGGGACTTCAACTGGGGATGTGCTTGTAAGCAGCCAAAATGGCCTTCGCAGCACATGAGGGAACGCAAATATTAAATTGTGTTTAAATAAAAAAAAAACCCTGACAATAATCCTACAGCTGCTGTTAAATTATACTGAAGTCAAAGGTGTAGTGCTTTCATTATCGACATTAGCAGTAGATGAAGGAATTTGTATGAACTTTTGCCAGTTAATCTCAACTGTTTATTTAAATTGTACAATATTTGCTTTTGTTGTTTAAGCAGATGCCATCCCTTAGATATTTTATTTTTGTTTTATTCTTAAGGCTCTTATTGATCCCTAATCCCTTTAAATGTACTGTATATCACATTTATGAAACGCATTGGTACCAGAAAGAAGCAGATGACTTTGTTTTTAAACAAAGACCCCAGGATAAGGGGCAATGTTTTTCCCCTCACAGGTGATGGAGTATGTACAAAGAATGCAGTGGATAATGGCAGTCCTGTCCTCTGAACAGATGGTGATGGTCCTGTTGCTAGGATAAGGCCTGAAGAATTTAGTTTTTAATTCCACATTATTTGCCTCAGTGCCATGAATATCCCTAGGTTTCCTCAGGCAAAAATACAACAAATACACAGAAAGAGAAAGAGAAGTGACATGTGGATAGAAAAGGAGACAGAGCACGGGAAAGGACTGGAGCCAGGTCAATAGAAGCTTTTGGGAAAATGTCTGCTCAGCTGTCTGCAATCACCTGGGTTTGAAAGGCAGGCAGGAAGGAAGATTGGTTTGGCATGAGAACGAGGCCTTTGATGCTTTAGATACTACAGAGAAAAATACGCAATTCTTCCCATTAGAAGTCTGTTGACTTTCCTAATTAAGATAAACATGTTTCTGAAGAAGTTAGCTCTCACAGTACTACATTTATAAAAACAACTATGCTTTTAAAATATATACACAGACAAGGATGTGTGCCAAGAACTAGTGCTGGTGTGGTCTTACAAATCACTTTATAGGAATATTTTTAAATCATTGCTTTATTTAAAAGTGAGTGAATTTCATTCCCTCCAGTCAATTAAATATCTAATTTCAACTCAAGTAGATAATAACCAAAGTATTTTTATATAAATGAATGAACAGTTAGAAAACTGTTAAACACACAGCCCTCAAGCATGAAAAATATATTTGTTTAACTGTTTTATTCTTTTATCACTAATTTACTACAGAGATTTTGCACTTGTGTCATTTTCATTTGTGTCACTGAGGGAAAGAAATCTTATTTCAAAAAATGTTAATTCAGACTGAAATTTTCAAGGATTCCTGTGCCCCCTGAATTGTTCTAGCAGCCACATTCTGTATGTGGTGAACGGTGCTGATAATACAGTTGTGGTTTTTCCACAAAGGCTGTTTTGCAAAAGAAGCCTGTGAAAACTTCCAGCTACCCAGTCCCCATAACAAAACGCATGCAAAATGTCAACAACTCCCATGCTGAATTAGTAAAAGGACACAGTGTCCTTAGGAGAAGGTGCAATGCCTAAGGTTTGGGGGATTATTTGTAATATTTTTGCCTTTGTAGGAGGGTGCCTGCACAAAGCCAGGCCATGTAAAGTGTTTTAAAGGAGCCCTCATATTTATTCCCATTGTCAGAAGCTCTGTGATGGATGTCTTGCTCAAATTGTTGATTCCAACTCCGTAACAGTTCTGCTAAAGGGAATGTGATCCTCACCATCCATGTTACGATCTATCACATAAAAATGTGGTGAAAAAGAAATCACATGATACAAACATCTCATGCTTTGTGTCTGAAAATAAGGTGAGCAAGATCTAGATAAGAATATATGGGACAGAAAGCACGCTGGGTGGCAACAAGCAACATGCACATTATTTGAGTGTGTATACATGCGTAATTCACAATTTTATCCTTAAAAACAACAGAATTTTGTTTTACCAACAACAAAAAGTTATGCTTCAGTAGGAGTTTCAGAATTGGCTCATTTAGAACAGGAATTTTTGTAGGTCTTTGAACAGTTGGATCAGAATTTATTGATATTCAACTGTCTGGGTACCATGATTTCTTGGAACTTCATAAGCTCCAAACAGGCAAGGAAATGTATTCTTCCTTCTCACTAATACGTTCTTCTCTTTCCAACAGCACCTAGCACTCCTTCGCTTTTTACTTCAGTCTCTCTTGTAAGGTTCAGTGATCGGCTCATAGACTTTCTTCTCTGACAAACTTCAATGTCTTGAAAAAAATCCAACCATGTGTTTTGTTTTTATTGCTACCTGGCTGGCTGTTCTCAATTCTCATTTTTCTTGGGCACAGTTGCTTGTTCTACCACATTCAGAGAATTAATAAACTTTGTCTTAATATTTGATGTCCATAAGAGAGATGTCCTAGATGCAGAGAGCATCTAACTCTCTGCGGGACAAAGTTAGATGTCTTTGTAAAGTGCTGAGTAGACATATTCTTCAATCTATTGTACAAAATGATGAGGTGAATTTGATTCACAGTCCTTCATGTGTAAATAAATAACTAATACCTCTGAAATTTGATCAGAGATGAAAGAAACCATTTCCTTCAGAGAGAGAAGTGGTTTCCCATGCCGTGTGCTTTATGATACACACAGAAGCCTTTGTGGCTTATGTTATTTATTCTTCATACTGTAAGGAGTCAAGGAGTCAGATGCATGCCTTAAAATGAGATAATGTGTCACTTCTGGCATTATTCTTTTTCTGTAGTTTGTGTTCTTCCATTTAAATATTGGCTGTCATTTTAGAAGACTGTTACAAAGAAAGATGTATGTGCTATCCTTCTCAATTCCCGGTTCGTAAAGTATCATATGCTGTTGTCTTTTTAGATTTCCAGACTGGAATCCAAATTGGAAAATACTTTATTTCTTAATCTCACCAAGTTTTGATATGAATTTCCTTAAAATCAGCTGAGTTTTTGCTTTCTCATCTTAGACCATGTTTTTTGTAGAAAAAAGGTGCCAGTGGCAAAGTTATCTCATGTAATGAAACACATAGATTTCTCCTTATTTTATTTCTCACATTCATATTTAATGCCACAGGCATTTGACTTCTAAATTCCCTATATTGGATTGAAAAGGCATGCACAGCATGCACTCTAGTATAATGACTTGTAATTCTTCTTCATTGATGACATACTTTCTCACCTGAAAATCTTGTGGTGCAAAACTTCCTCTCACACCTGCAATGTATTCGGTATCATTAAGAGGATGGTGATGGTTGAAGAAGTGAATGCCTGGAAAGTGTAAGGTGTTAACCTTAAATGACTCTTGGTTTGAGAGACTACTGGCCTAAAAGTATTTCTGTTGGAGCATATATATGACTAATTTTTCTGTAGCTGAACTTCAGTTGTTGACTTTTCTCCTGTTGGGTCTAGAAGATGTATTTCTGCTTTGTCATTTTTCATTTATGAGCCAAATTTCAAGTAATGCATAACTCTCTCACCCTAGGCTAATTAGCATTAATATACTGACTAGGTTTGCCAGTAATACTTTTAACAAAAAACTTTCATAGGCTTCAGCAGGACTAGCAGATCATATGAATGACAAATTACAGCATCTGATGACATTATTTTGAACTAAATTATGATAGACTAAGGATTACTCTCTACGTTATTTATTTACAAACACCTCACAGAAAGTGTTATTTGCAAAAGCTTAAGATTTTGGAATAAAATGTTCTGTAGAAACAGAAAATATTAAGGCTATTATAAAAACAAACATTGCACCTTTCCAGGTTCTCAGGCCACCTTCCAAACCACATAGCCCAGAAACATGGGTAGTCTTATCTTTTATCGATTTCCCAAATGGGTAGACTGAGACATTGAAGAGTTATCATTTGCCAACTGTGAAGACTGATAGCCAAATGCAATGTCCGCAGGAAAACAAATATTGACACTGAATTTCCCTTCTAACTATTACAGAGAAACTTCTGGAAAGTTTCTCTCTGATGCTTTCAGGAAAACAAAGAAAAAGAACACAGGGAGAGAGAAGTTGCCTGGCTATTCAGGGAGAGCATGCCTGAATGATAGCAGAACGTGGAGGTGTTTTATAATTAAACTTACATTCAGAGTAGAGGAAGAACATCTTTTCATTCAAAACTTGTTCAATGCCTGTATCCTTCATAGAGATAGGTGGAGTGTGGATGGAGGGGGAGGAGATTTTTCAGAAAAGGAGTGTTACGGAGGAGGACAGGTCCAGCTTGGTTCCATTTGTAGGCTTCAGGCTAGGCACTAGATGATGAAAGTGGCAAAGAGTGAATGTACAGCTTTTTGAATAGCCTTAAAAATCTCTGCTGTCTTAATAGTGTGCTTACTGGGGTCTTCTTTCTCTGCTGATATGAGATCCTGTGAAACCGTTTACTGTCTGGCAGTGACATCTCTGTATATGACCTCTGTGTGTCCATGACACCAGTAAAGTAAAATCACAGCTGTTGTGCTATGAAAAGGCTTTATTCATTGTCAGGTGTGCAATAAAGAGGAAGGAGGAGAGGTAGATGCTATCCAGGTGCTGGTCCTTTTCAGTGTAACATCAAGTTTTCAGGAAGCTCCAGGAAGTAAATACTTGAGGGAGTGCAATGATCATGAGAACATAAGAATTATTCTGTTGATGATAGTGATTTAATCTCATTTATTGTAATATCTTTGAATTTTCACTGTGAAAACTATCCTAATGGGAGCCGATTGGTCGGTTGTGGTTTTGGGTTTTTTTTGTGGGGTTGTTTTCTTTTTTTGTTTGTTTGGGGTTTTTTTTGCTGTTTGTTTGTTTGCTTGTTTGGTTGGTTGATTTTTTTTTAAAAAAAGTACATGTCACAAAAGATCTTTGAACATTTCAGCATAGAAGACAAAACTTATGTCTGCGCGGGGTTTCAGAAGTCACCTAGTTCCAACTCCTGTCCCAAGGCAGGAGTAGCTCTACCTAAAATGTACTTCAGTTTTCAGGTTTTTTTTCCTTTGGAAATTTTCTGTTATTTTTATAACTTTCCAATAGTTTTCCCTCCCCCCCCACCCTCTTCTCCTGAAATCCTTCATGTATTTAGTGCTCCGATTTCTCTTTAGTAGTAAGAAATTTCTCAGAAAGTGGTTATTAATAAATCATTAAACTTTTGCATCTCACTTCATTTCCTTGCTGCTCTACTATTTTGTTTTAACCATAATACAAAGTAATTCTGAAAACATAAAGAGGAATTTTTTACAACAGAACGGAATGTAAATGATGAAGACAAACCTAGAGGCTTTTTTCTTTACCTGTAATACTTTTTATTATTCAAGCTATTTGCGTAGATAAAAGATTTCTTAGCCTGATCTTGCTTTAGCTGGTATCTGTTTCTTCTGGAAGAAGAAATAATTGTGCATGCAGGGCTTTACAAATTGCATATTTTGAAAATAACACGGAATCACTTCAGCAACAGGGCTTTCCTGGGAATGGGGAATAGCAAGGTTGAATATAATGCTTGATAACTTACAGATATCTTCAGTAGCACCAAAGGAGGTATGGCGAGTGATGAAAAAACTTATGAAAGGTAAACGGACTATAATTCATACTAAATATCCCCCCTTGTGCAGAATCTCTTTTTAAATTACCCAGATAAATGAGCTCATTTATGGAATATTTTGTACTGCATGAACTTATATGGGCACCTGTCATGTACATATATTTTTAATACTGAACTCATATGGATGGCTTAAAGTCCCCCTTGCCCTTTAGTAAATTTAAATCTCCCACAAAGCTGCTGTACAGTACTCATAAAGAAACATTTATGGTTCAACATAATTTCCCTTCATTTCTTTTTCTCTTTCTTTTTTTTTTTTAAAAAAAGCAGTTTAAAAGTAATAAAGCACTTCTGTTTGTAAATCTTTGATCTTTTTTCTTCCTAAGGGAAGATTAATTTGTGAATATGTTAATGGATTTGTATAATATGAAATCTTCATAAAAAAACCTACATTAGTTCATATGAATAAACACATCTATCTTATTCAATTTATAGACTAATGGCTGAAAGCATCAACACTACTTTCTGCTTGGTCACATGTCCAAAATCACTGCTTGTGTTCCTAAGACAACACAGAATTTTACAAAAAAGATGCGTTAAACCACACCAATTTTGTGCCCTGACTTTTTCTTTATTTGCAGTAATAAGATTTGCTCGTGTTCCAGCCTGATAAATATCATGGTCTGAAGAAATCCAGTGTGAAGGAAGTCATATTATGTGGATGTAAGGCACCCAGTCACATGCCCTCCTAACGAACCCTATTGGTTTCCAGCAAGGTGCTGAAGATGTCAGAGCAATGATTGCTCAGGTACTGCCTCCCAGCCCAAGCCCACCACCCCTTGCCCCACAGAAATGGCAAAACCAAACCTGCTATGACAGCTAAGTCTTCATCCAGGTTGTTTACACCAGCTGAGAACTCAATATGAGTGCTGCCACTTTTCCTTCCAACTACAAGTCTTGGAGGACTTTGGTCCCACCAGTGACTCCCTCCTTCCGAAGTCATTGTGGCTGAAGTAGGGGCAAAACTGATCTTCCTGCTCCATGGCAGACATGGAAGGAATGTTGGCAAGGCCTTCTTGGGGTAATTCACTCCAGTGGAGGTGCAGTGAAAAGTGGTTCACTGGAACCTTCTTTTGCTCTTATTTACACCCTAGGTGCCTTCAGGCAATGCCAAGCTTCCTCCTCAGCCAGTTTTCTCCTCAAGCCTGCAGTTCACTTCCTTGTTTTTTCCTTTCTTTGATTTACTCTAGTGCTTAGCTGAGAAGCCAGGCAGGGCTGAAGATTCCTTCCAGTTCTGCCTGCCAGTCAGGCTGTGACACCTCTGTCACATTTCCTCCAGAGAGAGAGGCAGGTGGGAACAGCAATGAAGAGGGCACAGGGAGAATGGGTAGAGCCCACTTGTGTCCACCCTTTTCTCTCTGCCAGTATCTCTTTGCTATTAAATTTTCTCTGTGCTTTTTCTTTCTTGGTTTCCTTTTGCCTCTTTCCTTTGCTGAACCAAACAATACTAATAGAAACTTGGCATTGTATTAAATCAAGCTGAACTAAAAATCAAAGTCTGTGCGCTGATGTGGCGGGCCTCTGCTGTTTGAATGTATGGTCACTGTGTGGCAACCGAGCCCACACGGAAGTGCTCTTAGGCCTAGGCTTATCTTCTCCCTCTTCTGCATGGAAGAAATCCATGTGTTTTGGTTTTATTCCCTTAAATACATGACATCTCTTTTAACAAAACAAGTGTGATAAGGATTTAAATCGATTTTGAAGTCAGCCCTAGTTTTGATTTAGTTTTGTCTGCAGAATGAAGCTTAGTCCTGGAGAAGTCTAAGTGGTGACCCTCAACCTCTATGGTTTATACAGGGATTTTTCAGCATTGTAGGCCTGATTTATTAAGGTAAGGATAGAGATCTTGAACTTCAAGCCAGCATAGTCAATGAAGGACTTGTTTGATGTGCTTGTGGTACACAGTGCCGAGGAGGCATGTTGTTAGCAGCTTCAGCAGTGGCGTTTTCCCAAGGGCTGACAGATTTGTGTCTGGCTCCATCGCATGACTTTCATCCTGCTAGCCATAAACAAAAGGTGTGCATTTCTTCAGGCATGGAGCTTACCAAGATGCCTGCCTGCCATCATGTGACTGCTTCCCTTGTTTGATGCTATCGTACTCCAGATAAGAATAGAATCATAATGTGTACCTTAAGGCTGGAGAAGGAGCACAAGGAGGCTGTCCACAGATGATTTCTAATGGGGGTGGGTAGGAAGGAGGTGTCAAACATTGCTCTGAATAGATGAATATTATAAAGGGGCCAGGAAAGATCAGAAATAAGAGACATTCAGGTTGGGGTTTTTTTTGTTTTGGTGGGGTTTTTTTGGTTTTTGGTTTTGGTTTTTGGTTTTTGGTTTTTTTTTTTCTTTCTCTCCAGGAAATTCTTTCTAATGCTTCTCAATAACAGCGAGTATAGAGGGCGAGCTGAGCAAAACTGATGGGAGAGGCTTAGTGGCAGTAATGAACAGAGCTTCTGACATGACCCTGCAATGTGGTATAGTCTGTTCTTTTCTTAAAAGAAAAGGCAGACTGTGGAGGGAGGTTTAGGCTTTTCTCTAGCAAAGTTTTCTTCCCAACAGTCAAGAATAATAGAAAGTACACATGGAAGAGATCTGTTAATTGATCTTGTCCATATCTGTCCAACACAGGGTTATTCCCTGAAGCATATTTACTAGTGCTGAGTTCAGCTTTGTTTTTAAAACCTCCACAGTGACAATCTCCTGAGGGAAGTGGTGAAAGCCTGACTCTACAGCCAGCTACATCTTGTCGATCTGCTTTGCAGAGGGAAGCTCTTACAACCAGGAAATATTTTCTGACGTTCAGCCTACTCACCCCCAGCTTTTTTTTTAATTCTGTCTTATTAATTCTATTTATAATCCTCTGTATCATGCAAAATGAAGTCTTTCCAGAAGCATACCATGAGTTAGCTTTTATCACAAAAAGGCTGTGTTCTTGAGAAAGAATTTCTTAGTCTCATGTTGCTAGTCTCTCAACTTAAGAAAATGCATAGTTTAACTCTGACCCAATGCTGGCCCATAGACAGTTGTTAAATAACCACCTAACTGCAGGTCAAAATTTTGAGTTGGCTACCTGCTTTTTCTCTGCCTTTAAATTTGAGATATTCTGCATGAAACATCACCAAAAACCCCACAACTCAGTAGTATCAATCCATAGCATCTTTAAAAAATGGTTTTCTGATCCCAATCTTTGCGGGTTGTTTTTTTGGGATGTTTTTTTTGGTGTGTTTTTTTTTTTTTTTTAAATTTTTTTTTTTTTTCTTTTTGCTTGTTTGGTAGTTTGTGGGTTTTATTGAATTGTTTTTGGTTGGTTGGTTGGTTTTGGTTTTGTTTTTTCCATTATCAATACATGCCTGTCTGCAAAGCATGTCCTTTTTTATTGCCTTTTCCTCTCTCTTAATCTGAGCACTAGATTATGATTTGGTCAGGATCCTATTTAAATAGTTTTGGGATTGCCAACATGGTGTGTTCTGATATTCAGATCTCATAATTCAATTCTGAAATTAAAAAGCTTGGGGCAAAAACACTCACACAACTGAAATGCATGTTTTTGAGCCCTAAGCCAGTGTTCTCTTCAGAAAAATATACCAAAGCTCCTCTTTCTCTTCCCAATTAATACAACAAATGTCATGCAAAAAACCTTCCATTTTAATTTGTGCCCTGTATGAATACAACAGACAGTGGAAATGCAAGCCGGACTATGATTTCAGGCAAGGTATCCAAATTCCAGCTGAATGAAGAAAATATGCAGAACAGCAACTGATTTATAGCGCCTCATTTGTTGTCTTAACAGAATGATGTTCTCTGTATTCCCAACAATAAAAGCATTAGCAAGGAAGAGAGAAGTTGGTTCTCCCCACCCCCAAAGGTTTTCCTCCCCTCTGCCCAAGTCATTATTTTAAGTTTCTCGGTATTAAATGTAAAGGTTCATCAACTCACATCTTTACAACTCTGTCTTTCCGTATACAGGACCCTGTCTGCCTGTTTCCTCTATTGCACTATTTTGTTTGTACTACTGTAATCATTTTGCTGGCCCAGATCTGTGTGGGTGTGCTGGCAGCTTTACAACAAAGTTACATGGGAACTGAGTTAAGGTTGAATATTTATTAGAAGAAGCCATCTGGCGTCAGGCTGTCTGTACAGGGGGGCTTATTTCTTTAGTAGTCTCTCCTTTTTCTTTCGAGCCCTTCCTCCCTCTCTCTCCATTTCTCATTTACGTGCTGCATACATGTGAAAAGTGGAACACACATCTTGGCATATTGATTTGATTCTTGATATTCATAGCAATTAACCCCACTTGTGCGATTATCCCTGTCCCCTTGCCCCATACCTCTCTCTCCCTCTCTCTCCCCTTGGAGGGAGATGCTTTGGGGCTGGTTCCCGTGGTGGCAGCCTCACAGATGCTGCAGGGCTCCTGCTTTAGACCCTTCCTGCTCATGCCACTTCCCATAGGCTCCAGGCAACTATAGCTTTGCTTAAATATCCCTCTTCTGCTCCTTCCACACTTTCCCTCCTCCAGCTCATGAGCTCATAAAAGAGTGCTGCTCTCCAAAAACTCCCGACTCACCATATTAAACAAACTATCCAGCAGAAGGGTGTCCGTGCTATTTCACCATTTGTATGACATAGCCAGGCTTCAAAGTGCAGCACTAAATTGCCAAAAGATGTTTACTTTACTTGCTTAAGAGCTCCTCATAATTCAATTGTTCTCTCTCCCACAGTAGAAACACACATGCATCCTGAGAGCTGTGCTCTTGTGAGCTCCCACTAGTTATTTACCCACAGGGTTTCCTCCGTTGTATTTTGCCGAGTGGTTGCCTCCCCCTCTCCCCCAGGGCTTTTGGCTCAAGGTAATTTATTTTTTTTCTGGGGTGTTCAACTGCAAAGGCCTTGAAAGATACAGCTGTCTGGCTGCTTTTTTTTTCTTTTTTTCCCCAATGATAGACATTAAGTGGTTTTTACAAAAGAATTTATTTTCCCTTCTTTTTAACATGCATGAAGTTGGACATCCAGCATTGACTGTCACCTTGGGAAACCTTGACCTAGTTTTCCTAGCAGACCAGGGAAGCTGATGCAGTCTAGCTGGCAGCCCTTTTCCACTGTTCTTGACTTTTTAAAGTTAATATTCTGACCTTGAGGCCTTGCATAACCTCCTTGTTCACTGGTGTGGTGGTTTTAGTGGTGATGCCAGGTGGGAGAAGGGGAGCATTGGGCAGGAGAGATTCTTTCCACCAAGAGAAACAATGAGTCACTGCTGCCCTGTGATTATTCCCTGGCCTTTTTGCAAAAGGCTGCCTGCTGAGATGAAAGGATAGTCCTTTCTCCATTACTTATGCTGGGGGTTAGCAGCTACCAAACTTTGACAGAGCATAACATACGCGGGTTTCGAGCAGCATAAAGCAGGGAATGGGACCTATGAGCCACGGTATCTTGAAGGACACAGACTGGGAGAGATGGTGATTCCCAGCTTAAGCCTCCCAGTACTTTTCCACGAAGTGCTACACCATGATACCACTGGTCAGATGATTGGCCACGTATTATCTCCTCCCCTAGGTAGTATCTCTTGGCTTGTCATGTCTTTTTGTATTCTTAATCTGTGACAGAAAAAATAAGCATTTTTCCATGCAGTATACTAGGATGGCTGAATAACTGTGCTGCCTGTGGGAAAAGGAGGTGATTCAATGTGGGGGAACAGTGCAAGGAGGAGTATGTTGCTTTGAGGGATGGGTGATAAAGGAGGCTGGAAAGACGCAGCTTCTGAGCTGGTCTTCTTCTTTTCTATGTTTAAATGAAAATGTTTTTTGTTCATCTTAACTAGTCCATAGTTAGTCTTGCATCCACAGTATAGAGAGGGGAAGGATAAGTTTTCTGGTGAGTGCTAGTTAGCTCCTGACTCTCTAGCGAAATGGGACTTGCACAGTGAAGTGAGCTGGGCCTGGATCTGAAGCCTAATGAGACTTTCTTTGCCCAGCAGACTGGAAGAGTTGTGTTTAAGTCACTGGGCAAGAGACACTGACTTGATTACCACTCTTATTCTGTTTGTCCTTTGGCAAGATGCTTAAGTCACTTAGTCTTACTGGTAAAAAAGTAACGGTAATTACCTTCTAGCAGTACCGTGAATTAAAGATTGCTGCTGGTAGTAAAATTCTCTGAGATGCTCAGAAGAAATGTTGTGTCAAGGTGTACAGCTGAGTCTCCCTTCTCATACCTAGATGTCTGGCAGCTATGCTTTTTCACTGGTACAAAATCTATTTTATGTATGAAAGAACAGGATGAACTGCTAGTTACCGGTCTGAACAAAATAGTTTTAAATGGTTTTTAATTCAGTTTTGCTTTAAAGCTTTGTTGCTCTTACTAACTTTGCATGCTCTCTGGACAGGCAGTGTAAATAATAATCTTCAGTGAAGTATGCCAGTTCTTGCCCCCGGGTTGGTGTTATACAGATCAGACCAGATAATGCCAGAGCAATGAAGTAATGGGCCAGCAGCTTCTGGCGAGGATGAGAAAGCAGCCATGAGACAGGATGAGCATTCAGGATGGAGCAGGACATGGGAGAACATAGGTGCCAGATGAGTATGTTAAGCAGTGAGTACTGTCACCAGTCACCAATTAAAGTAACCATAAATAGCCGGGCATTCCTCACTGAAGTAACTGGTAACAACATGAGCACTGCATTACCTTTCAGCAGAGCTCTACAAGAGAGCCATGGCCTCTTCAGTGTGTTGATCTGATCTGATTCTGGTGTCCCTCGCCCTCTCTATTAGCACAGATGCTCCCAGAGCATCTAGTTTCTGACTGATTTTGGGGGTAACTCATGAAGCTGGCAGCCTCACCTTCTAGATCCCCTGTCCTATTAAAATACTAAATTTGGCCCGCTGTGCTTCAGGCATGTATTGGGAGCTTCTGCAGAGCAGGGGTAAGGGGAGCTAGAAATGCAAACCAAGGAAGCAGGACCATGTAAGGTCCTCTGCTTGTGTCCTGGGGAAGCCCTCTTAGTCTCTTGCTTAAAAAAAATTGCAATCAGGAAACCACAGGGCAGCTAATCTAATGCATAACCACAAGGTAAGGAACTGTGTGTTTTAATGTGTGCCTTCAAGCTGAAAAGTAGCTTGTTTTTCAGTACCAGAAGTGAGTAAATACTTTAAAGTTGTCTGCTCTCATCTTTCCAGGAAGACATTAAAAAACATAAGTTCAGCCTTTTTTTCTGTTTGAGAATTGTGATCAAATTTACCTATAGCCAAATTGATTACATTAGTTTGTTTTTTTGTTTTTTTTTTTTTTTAAACATGCAAGCATAAAAGTTCTGGTGTGTATTTGAACAAAAAATACAAATAACAAAGTAAAATACAGACTTCAAAATATGAATCCAACCACTGTGATTTATCTTGGAAGAGGAGATGAGTAACTGAATTGTAGTAGGGACACGTGGCCCCTGCGGTGGAGCAAACTCGTCCTCCCAGCCCAGTGGTTACTCGGAGAAAGAGCCAAGTGACACAGTTTAAATAACAACTATGCTAAAATTCTTTTTGGTTTAGCATTTTGCAAAAGGAAGTTGAAGATATGACAAAAATGCATGCATTTTTAATTTTCCTTTCCTTTCCTTTCCTTTCCTTTCCTTTCCTTTCCTTTCCTTTCCTTTCCTTTCCTTTCCTTTCCTTT
>WYDI02030143.1:0-17966 GCA_009867235.2 Psittacus erithacus
GGCTGCCCCATCCGTGGCAGTGTTCAAGGCCAGGTTGGACACAGGGGCTTGGAGCAAGCTGCTCTAGTAGAAGGTGTCCCTGCCCGTGACAGGGATTGGAGCTGGAGGAGCTTTAAGCTCCCTTCAACCCAAACCATTCTGTGATTCTATTTTATACAAATGCTGCCCTTGCAGTTCTCAACAGTAACACAGCAGAGCCTGCCCAGCTCTGGGGAAGCACAAACCTCTGCTGGCTGCAATTACACGTCTCAGGGAGCAGAAGGAAACACATGGAACTCACACATCTGCCTGAACACGCTCCACGACATTCAGCCTCAGCTAAAACCTCTTTGCTCTCTAACAAGCCTCATCACAGCAGGCAAGTACTGGCTGATGCAGCACCGCTACTGACTGGCCCTGTGCCCTCACCAACTGCTGCCCCAGCCACCAGACATGGTGGCTTCCTGCACCTGCCACAGCAGAGACAGCCAAGGGGACTCCAGAGGCGGCTGCTGCTCTCCTCTTTGTCTGGAGGAACAGGGCAGAGCAAGCTGCTGTCACCACGTCTGTGGTGAAGGGGACTCGACACTAGATTTGCCCCCACAAAGGGCAGGTTTTGAGTACAAGGGATCCATTCATCCCCAGCACACAGAATATTGCACTCAGCTCTGTTTGCTTAAGGAAAAGAGAGGAAAAAAGGGGGCTGTGATAGGATGAAAAACCAGAGCACAGCAGGGAAGGCAGCTTGCTCCAGGGCTGGAGTTGTTTCCATGCTGTCCCTATTCCTAGTGTCCATAACTGGAGCACAAGCAGGCCACTCACAGCAGCTCGGCTGCACCGTGGAAGCTCACTGCTTCATGTCCACACACACCAGGCAGGCAGCTCACCACTGTAGACTGAGCACAGGACGTCATCCAACACTCCCATCTCCACCTTTCGCTCAAGCAGGAGAAGGCAGCAACCTGTGTCCCTGGTCCCTGCTTCTCCTCATCCTCAGCCTTCATGCCCCTGCTAGCACAAGGCAGTCCTGATAAAACACATGCCATGAGACGTGTGTAGTTTCAGGGCCCATATCAAGAGCCAGGCTTGTGATTCAGAGACTACACAGAGAAGTAGTAGTGACATAAACAAAAATCCAGCTGTGGAAGCATAGAAACCTCCCATGGGAATATCAAGATGGCCAAATGGAAAAGACAGAACTTCCTCCTGCCCCTTCCATGCCTTGCCCTTATCCAGTCCACCAACCTTGGCTTTCCAGACAGCTCACTGCTCCCACATGCAGCTGTGGGAGGCAAAGCCCCTCTTGAAAGTACAGCCAGGGCAGGTCCTCAGCTCCATTGGGTTTACTTCCTCCCTGATACATCAGAGGTCAGCTCACTCCAGCTGTCAAAATAGCTCAAGGGTCTCCAAGCAAGCAGGATGATTCCACTGACAACCAGGTCACATCTACCCAGCACCTGCAGGGAAAGCTCAGCCAGATCCAGCTTCCCCATGTTCCTCCAATTAGCCACAGTGCTCCATTCACTGCAGGCACAGGAGAGGAGAGAACAAACCAGGAGCAATGTGACACAGAAGCGATTCCAGCACTGGAAAAGGACATCAACTGACCCTGCAGGTTTAAAACGGGCCTAAGACCCTAACGTAGGTGGTTATTGGGGTGTGCAAAGACCTGTCCTCCCAACTCGAGAGGAAGCACAGCTGAGCTGGTTTTGCCTCTGGTTAAATGCACTTCAATTACTACACCAGGCTCCTTTGAGCATTTACAGCCCCATTTGCAGGGGATCCAGGCACAGGAAGATCAGAAACCTGCTCTAATCAGAGAGAAACACACTTAAAACCAATCAAACCAATCCAATCCCAAAAGTCAGAGCTACAAAACTCACCCTTTTCTGAGCTCAGTGTTGATGGCATTTTTAGCACACAGAAAGCCACACGAACTCACTTTGTGGCTGGACTGTATTCAACCAGCGCTTACTCTAGGTGGAATTTTAACCCAGCCTGACTGATGGGAAGCACAGACAGAGGAAAATGTGGCTCGACCAGACTTGTTAAAACCATCAAAATAAGAATGCACATCTCTCACTTATTTTAGTATCTGAAGGCTTTTTTTCCACTTTGCTGTTCAAAGAGCAGTAAGACAGGCAGATGAATCCAAAAAACCTGCCAGGACTCATAAAACATACAGGGAAAACCTGAAAAGGAACTGCAGACCCACGTTCCCTGCAGAAATAGAAACGTTCTCCTTAAAAACAACTCCTGTTGTATGCTCCATCCCTGGCAGTGTTCAAGGCCAGGTTGGACAGAGCCTTGGGTGGCACAGTTTAGTGTGAGGTGTCCCTGCCCATGGCAGGGAGGTTGGAACTGGGTGATCTTAAGATCCTTTCCAACCCTAACTATTCTATGATTCTACTTGCACAGTCCAAACCCTCCAAGTCCTTTACAACACCTACAGCACACCCAGTTCACAGACAACAGAGCAAGAATGATTACAGCCTATGGCAAGTAGTGGGGAGATCTCAGCTGAACAGCAACATTCTAATCTGCTTGAAGAATCCAGTTGAGTTTTGCTCCTACCTTCCACCCTGACTTACAGACAAGTTACAACAAGTCCTGCTGGACTGTCAGACTTCCACAGATCTGCTCCCACTCAGCCTGTCACCACGAATGCTTCCATGTACATTGCTTAAGACAGTGCCAGTAAGTCACACATCAAAGCTTTCATTACTGCTGCCTACAAGCACAAGTCCGTATTTCCTGGCACAACCAGGGTCTTGGGTTCGACTTCAGGCTTACACAGGAACAGCTTCATCACAGGCACGTGCAGGTCACAGCTCTGGCACGGGCCCAGTCGAGCTCATGCACTGCTACACAGCTCTTTAGAGTGGGCTTATAAATAAACAGAGACTTTGGCATATTCTTCATATAAATAAAGCTGGTTTTGAACTTCTTGGCCATTTGACCCACAGCTTAGGCCTTAAAAAGCACAACCCCACTTCTGAGCCTTAACAGCACATGGGTGTTCTCATAAAACTTCTACACCTGAGTTTTAAACCTATTAGAACAAGGGTTTAACAGCCCTCCTAAGCCATGCATCGTGATTTGCACCACTTCTGCACTTGAAGTTCAATCAGCATTTTCTTAGCACAAGAAGCAATGTGCAATAAAAACAGCCTTCTGACATTGTCACTTATTAGACAGCAAGACCTAGAGCAAGTAAAACACTAGCACCAGGGTGAACCCCAGCAACCTGCACAGGTTAGGGAATCCAAATAATTACTGATGCTGTGTTAGTGCAGTTTCACCATGCTTTAAAAGGACTCTAAAAGCATTTAAAGCTTTGACTTGCAGCCTCCTAAACCACAGCTGAATCTTGCCAAGCAGAGCACATGAAGCCAATGGTATTCAGTGAGCAACCATTTGATACCGGTTCATTACCTGACCACTAGTTCAAGCACATCTTTATTGTCCCTTCCTCAAGCAGTAAGGATATGACTGACTTAGGACAATCCATAAAGATCATCTTTTACTATAGTAACCATCCCTCAGGCAAATGTGACCAACTCGAGAGATTTCTGCAATGAGCTAAGCAAGACACTGGAAAACCACAGTCCTACAGGCATCCATGTGTTTTTGATGCTGCAGAGCCCCTGGGCTAGAGACCAACCTCCAAAGGGCTGTCACTTCCCTACATTTAACAAGAACAGCAAAACCAAAGAGAATTCCCACTCACCTTTGCTTCTGAAGACTCCCAAGCAGCTGGGAAACACCTCCACACTTCTTGCCTTCCCTGTTTGCTCCTTTCACAAGTTCTTCAGAGCTGATTCAGGGCAGGCTGCCAGTGCTGCTCTTTCACACAGCTGGGGATAACGGGGCCCCTCATCAAGCCTTTAAGGGCTGCAGCTGCAGGTCTCCCCTCTCAGGGCTCAGCTGTGCCCAGTGAGGGGGATGTGCTATTGCTACTACCTCTCACATAGTGGCTTGTTAACCAAAGATATACACAGGCTGTGTTGTGCAAGGGCCATGCTTAATACAGTTGCTTCGTGAAACAGCCTCCTTGTGAAGAAATAGTCTTTACCCAAGAAGAAATTGTTTCCTTAAGGAATTGCTGGAAAAAGGAGCTGTGAGATCTGTAAGTAAATACAATGCAGCTGAGTATCAGCTGTAGGTCAATCCTTCTGCTCCAAGCCTCTAGTGCATGAAGCTGGAACATCAAGACAGTGCACCAGGGCATCCAGGTTTGGGACAGGGACATCCTATGTCAACGGTCTGCCCTGGTTTTGAAGTCTGACAGACAGCAGACCTACACCTACAGTTCTGCAGCCACAGAGAGTCCCAGCTTCAGACTGGTTCTCAGTTATTGCCAAGCAGGAGCCACTGAGTGGCAGAGCTGGAGAGTTCAGTGGCTTCTCTGCTCAGCAGTTCCCTGAGCTCAAAGAGAAGATCACCAAGACGAGGTATCAGTATCACAGGGCTTATTTCCTGGCAACCTTAACAAAAATACTCCACCAAAGCCAAGCAGCAGCTCTAGATGAGCAGATAACAGGGACACAGAATGGCCAAAGCAGCTTCCTCTGCTTGAGAATGAGGAAATGTAAATTACTGAGCTATGGGAATGCTGAGACCTTGTGAGCAAGTGTGAATGCAAACGAACTGCCTTTATAACAGCTGCTTGAGGAGCACAGTGAGTAGGAACTATAGACAACCTCCCAAAATAGAAGTGTTCATTGTATACCCTGAGCTCCTGTGAGGCCGGATCAAATCATGAGTCTGACAACACAGACAGTGCTCACTGAATAGCCAGCCCCAAATAAAAAGTCAGTTGTAGTTCACACCAAAAAATCCCTCCTGTTACAAAGGAGCAGCAGCACTACTGAACCAGCAGCTGCATGTATCAAGATGAGCTGCAATACTAAAAGGTGGAGTCACACACCAAAGCCTAACACGTTTCCATCCTTTGCTGTACAAACTCCTTTTTAATAAAGACATCAAGCATTAAGATGTGGGGATGTTTATAGGTGGATCTGCCCTCTTGGAATGGAATCTCTGCAGCTGCTAAAACACCCTTGTAACATCCCAGTGTGTTGCACACTCAAGCTGTGCAGTCACACTCTCTCATAGACTGTGTCCTGGCAGTGTCACTGTGCTTCCCATAATATAAACACTTTAAAAATGCCTCTAAGGCTTTTCCTTCTCTCCAGCTCTCAACTCCAAAAAGAAAGTCTTTAGACTGAAAGGCGAACAGTACTTCCTAGGTACAGACCCGTCCTTGCTAATTCACAAGTTCATTGATTGGCTTTAAAGTCATTTCTTCCACTTCTGCTTTAGATCTTTAGTCTTCTTCAGTTTCTTCCGTTGCTTGGGTCCTTTTGCTGTTTCTAATTTTCTCTTCTTGTCACTGGGAAACAGGAACAAAATATCTGTTAAAACTACTCTAGATTCCCATCCAGCTGGGAAATTCTCGCTGTAAAAGGGGGGAAATGGTCTACATAGAAATGTGGTTGGGAGAAAATACTTCCAATTTCTTGGGTCATTTAAGCTGGTGCTAGAGAAAGCACAAACAAGACTATGACCTAGTTTTTTTAGTGCCTTCAGATGCTGTAATCCAATTTGAGTCCCAGAAGGTCTTGACTTTTAGCTCTTGTCATTGCTTTTTAAGACTTTAAGTTATATGACCTAAAGGCAATTTATATAGAGCATGTGGAATTTAGAGTACCTAGAAAAAAGCATTAGCACTGACAAGTTTAAGTACACAATTCTGCTCCTGCACGAGCAAACATGACAGAGCTCCAATCTTTATAAGCACTGACAAAGGTCTCTCATTCCTGTAAGGCTTCTGGAAACTCGCAGCTTCCAGCATTCATGAAAACAACTATGAATATACAAAGGGTGGAAGAGAGATCACATAATCACTTCAGCTGTCAGGCACCCCAGGAAGGGGAAATAAGCAAACAGGCAAGCCTCAACTCTAAATCCCCAAGGAAAAGATGTGGAAAGGCTCCATGCTGGGCAAGGCAGAAGAAAGATTAATGAAAAGGAAGGAACTGCAGAGCCACAGGCTCAGTATTTTGCAGGCTTAAGCTCACATTTGACAGAATTCATTTTCCCCAAACTCCCATTTTCTCCCATGGGACAACCATAGCCTCCCACCCATTAGTTCCCACAGCAAACGGGACAGGTACATGGTATGAGCTCTTTCTTTAAATGTGACCCAAAGGAGAGATAGTACCAACTTCTGTGCATGATCGGGATCAAGACTTAACCATGTCAGCAGAAGGAAGTTAAATAAGCAACTAGGTTACATTACAACAGGACTATAGAGCAACAGAATCTACACCCTCATTTTTCCAGGAAAACTGGGAACCTATCACAGACACTAAGCTCACTTCATCTGCATTTCATTCTTTAGCTTCACTCTTATGATGTTATACTAAAGACAGCAGTGGAGTATTTCAACTTTCTTCACCTTTTCAAACTGACGAGAGCAGCGTTCTGTCCTGCTTTGCTCAGCACCTCATTCCATTCGTCATCGTCACCCCGGATAATGTATCTAAGTGAAAAAGGTAAAGGAAAATCCATGTAAAACTGCTAGCCAAAGGGAAAAAAATCAGGGGATTATATTGTAAGGCACACAATACTCTACAAACAAAGCCTCAGCAGCCAACCAAACCAGTATTTGGCAATACAGACAAAACTAGACTGGCAAAGGGATATACAATAGCTTGTCACGACTCTCAGCAGACTCAGTCCAAAGTAGGTCAACAGCAAGCAAAAACTGTCCCCCTGCAAAGCTGGCCAGGGTCAAATGGAGCTCTCTCAGGAACATGCCCTATTGTAAACATCACAAAACTGTTTTATGAAGCCTCTCCTCAGAGAGGCAGAGGGCTGAGTAGAGAACATCTGTTATGAAAGCAAAAAATGAGGCCACAGAGGTTACACTTCCCATAGCAAAGGAGTACGCTTTACTGTGCCCACTCAATTTCTTAACAGACAGATCTTCCATCAGTACAGCTTTAAGCCTGACAACCACAATCAGATCTATATTCACTACAGATTTCTTTATAAAAGCTTGTAGGTTTTTCTTCTTTCCCCCCTCCAAAAAAGAGGAGAAGGATGGTTGTAGTGGTGAAGGAAGAGGATGCAAAAAGCAGTGGTTTATAATGGAAAGTTAACTGAATTAGCAGTTTCTTTTAGACCAGCAATTAGCCTGAATTGTGCAGTTCTCCTGCGTCAACCTGGGAAAAACTGAAGACCTGCAGCTCTCTTTTGAAAAGAGAAATTAAGGCAACAATTGCTATTCAAATAAGCTCATGTTCTGTGCCTCTTGTCTGGGTGTTCAAGTACCTTGGAAATCACATACGAATTTAACTAGGCAAAGCAGTCATGTAACAAAATGGAGTGGTTGCTCTCCATCTCAAATTCTTAGAGGTTTAGAATAGACTGGCCTTTGTTCATATGAGGCTGAACAATACTGGACAAAGCCTTTTCAAACCAAACAGCTCTGTCTCTTCTATTAGTTTTCTATAACCTGTATTGAAAAGAGTTCGAAATGGATTTTTGTCTGCCTCTTCTCATGGAAAACAGGAATCTACTTCTGGGTGGAAAAAGGGAACATGGTCCATAATGACAAACAGATATGTAACACCACCAACACTAAAAAATGGAATTAAAACTTAAAAAATTATGGTTATATTGTTTTCCTAATGTGAATTACTTGCAAGTCACTTCAAATCACATCCATTTTCATCCTCTCTGCAAACAGGCAACCAAAGATTGAAAGAAGCTTTTATTCCTTTTCTCAGAGTTAACAGATTCTAGAGCCAAACCAGACAACTTTCCTAGGATGTCGGTACAGTAAACAGGATTTGTAAGACAAAAAGTGGGAGAAGAGAGAGAAGGGAGAGAATCAGCAGCATGTCTAACTCCTAATGGTCCACAAAGAGAGACATCTGCTGACACTTCAAGTAAACTGCTGGTTCAGCAGCTCAGTATCCTACAAATTGCCCAGCTCTACAGAAGTTAAAAGGCATCTTGTAGTAATGTAATGTATTAAAACATTAATGCACACTGTAGTTAGTAAAAGAAGCTCTGACTCGTTGTTCTTTTTCTGTTGGTTTGGGGTTTTGATGTTCTGGGTTTTTTTGGTTAAAGAATTAGCCAGGTACTATTCTTACTTGAGTTGGACACACAGTTAAGCTGGATAGCAGACAACAGGACCTGGGCATCCTGGTTTGAGGAATGAATATTTCTAAAAGCAGAGGAGACTGTAAAATGACAAACAGCCCACAGCCAGACAGCTTGCTTTACTAGTCCGTATTACAGAACTGTGCAACTAATATATGTATAATATACATATATATACAGTGTATATATGCATATATAAATACATATATATATACATAGCCAAGATCAAGAATGACACATAGATACATAGTAAGAGCTACTGCTGTGACAAAAGAGAACACAGGTAAAAGACTAATGTGCTCAAGCTCATGCCAGTGGTACTGAGACAGAGCTGCAGACTGATCCAGCATTACTGTTTGAAGCACATCTTCTATTTGCAGGACAGCCCCAGCTCTTAACAGCAATTCAGTTCTACAGCTCCACAGGCAGATCGACCCTGATCAGCCGTGGTTTGCCAACTTACAACCAAAATACCAGAGGAAAGGGAAGTTGGCAAGTTCACTCTTGGGAGCACGACACACTTCTCAGGCAATGAATTTCATGCACTGAGGTGAAGAGGTGAATGGCCTTGAACTGAAGTTATTACTGAATTTAATTTGTACTGCAGAGAGTGTTTTGAGTGTGAAACAAAGAGCTGCTTTCACAGAGCTGACTGATGAAGACTAAGTCATTGGCTGTCAGGCACACAATACCCAAGGTCTTCATCAGTGTAGCAGCATCTCCTTACCTAACCTGACCACTGCCACTGGAGGATATCCACAGCTATTTCCCATTTTCTGATGGTTTGAGATCGTGACACTGCAACTACAGCCTTGTGCACCACTCTGTGCTAGTGACCCAGCATTCAAACAGATATCAGCGAAAAACCACATTTGAGACTAAAATGGATGAATTCTTACTGTGTAAGGTCCATTTCCCTCAGCTTTCCCACTTCTTGCTTGTGTTTTTCTTGGAATTCCTTTGCAGCTTCTTCCTACAACATGACAGTACAATGGATGCATGAAGTTCTAAGCGCAACAGTGCAACGAAAGGAAAATGCCGTTCCCACTGAAAGAGAAGTACATGGCCTAAAACAAATACCAGATGATCATGAAAAGCTTCACACTTTTATATAACCTCATTTCTATGTTGTTTGTATACATACATGTGTAATATATAAGAACATCTTCGTAGATTCTACAAGAAAATCCATGTTGCAAATTAACAAAGCATGACTAGAAGCATGTAACACAAAGCTGTCAGGTTTCAACTGCCATAAAGTGGCACACATGACGTGGAATTCCTTCCATCCAAGAAAATCTAGATGACAAGGCTTCTACACTGAAGGGAATTCCATGAAGTGCTCACATATGTATCAAGAAGAAAGTTCATAATTACCAAGTCATCATTTAAAGACTTCAGTGTTGGCTCCATTACAATATCTTTTGTTGCTGCCATCTGCTCCTCCACAGCTTTTTCCTGCACTGTGTTGAACAACTGAAAATGAAATAAGTCAACACATGTAAGACTTGCTGTTTCTTCTAGGTTATTGCTCTAACATAAATAGGAAATGCTGTCTGTCCCCATGAAACTCTTCTAACCTTGCAAATACTATCAGGCAGTTTATTTCTGATGCATACATTCCATCGTATCGAAATAAAAAGCTCAAGGCTGCTTCCTGAAGGCAGAATGATAAAGAGCTTTTATAAAGAGTATAAAAATAAATCAGTCAGCACTCAATGTCACTTACATAAATGTAGAGTACTTGGAGTTTACAACATACTTTATTAATACAGCATCATTTGATTAACACTTGCAGCCAAAAACTGCATATGTATTTTTGTATGTTATTTTCTTCAAGGGTGTTATGCTGAGGAAGTCACCTCTCCAATGAGCCACTATGACAGACTGCACCAGCTATACCATTGTATCCTGAGCCTTGAGAACTAGAAGCCCTAGGCTCAGCAAGCAACTGCAGTTTGCAAGTATTTTGTCTGTCTCACTATTTGATAACTCATCACACTACTCAATTTATCATATACATCATAAGCACTATTATTTGGGAAAACACTATATAAATGTCGTAAATTTTTCCACTGGGATTTTCCCATCTTATAGAGAAATTTATAGTCAATTGTTGGGGGCATGTTAAAGATACACAGTTTTGACTGAGCTCAGTATTGGAATTAGATGTTGGTCCAATATAACTAAGTCAAAGCCTGTCATGATGCCATTACCTGCACTACTTTGCGGATGATCCTGTTGAAGAGGCCCATCAGCTGACTGCTGGGCAGTTCTAACTCCTTTTCCAGTTGGTCCAGAGATTTATGCTGTAGGCCAATCCCTAGAAAAAGGGCCTGAGGAAACAATATACATTTCAGTTATAGAGGATTTTAGAGCATATACAAATATATATTACCCTCTACACTCCCTACATTTAACCAAGTCCTTGCTCTGCTCAACTAATACAAGGCTTCTCTGGTAGGAGCTGAAGCTTTGCTCAGATGCAGTGGAACACCCCTGAATTACTCTGCAGATGGCATTTGCCACTCCATACTTACTGCTGGCAAATGCCTTTCTCCTGAAGTACAGATAAAGGTGGAATAAAACTACAAGCAGGAGAAATCATGAAGAGGACTACAAAAGAAGCAATTAACTGAAACTAAGCCTTTTATTAAAGATGACATGAAACAGGAAACTATTCCAAAAGTATATACATAAAGAGAGGTGAAGCATGGCTTGTTCTCACAGTGATACATACCGACTGTGCAGCAGAGAGAGAGATATCACCCATCTGGTTGAGAAAGAACATCCTGGCAATGGTAGGTACCATATCCATGATGAGATGATAGTCTACCATGTTGCGAGAATACATCTCTAACCTCTTCAGGTCATATGGGATGAAAACTGATTCTAATTCAGCACGGCTGATGGCTGATGGGTACAAGAAAAAGACAGCAATGTCAAGACTGCCCTTTGTAGATATCCAGGATCCCAGTATTTAAGACGATTCTTTGTACCCCTGTAGCAGCAACCAAAACTCTTTCTTCAAGACAGATACTAAAACCCCACAAGAGAGATTACCAAATTCTTCCAACAGGACTCTCCTCTGTTGGGCATATTGAGAAAGAGTAATTTGCTTTCAAGCCAGAAGTGACTGTTAGAACTGTCTTGTCTGGCCCATTTTTTATACTGCCTGTTTCCCCCAGCAAGTGCTGAACTGTGCCCAATAACATGCAGTTGAACTGAAGCCTCGCTCTTAGAAAGACATCACATTTCAATTTCCAAATTTCTAATGACAATGTTGTTCCTAAGACCCTGAGCAAGCTGCTCTGCCTACTGATCCCTGCTATTCAAGGCTTCCCTTTCAATTCCTTACTGGATCTGGCAGGTGTCAGTATCCACCCGTGTTTTGTCATGCATTTAGCTGTTACAGTCAGAAGCCCTCTAATTTTGGGATACTTAAATCTTTGCTCAAGAAAGCAAAGAATTAAAAAAGCCAATAAAACACCAAAACCCCACCACTCCTTGTTTCCACTGGTAGAAAATGTCCTCTTAGCTTTTAGTTAGAAATGAAAGCATTCTTCTGGATAATAGGAACAAACACAGTGACTGACCAAGAGCAATTCACAGCACTTCATGGGAGTCATCACACAATGCATGTAGTTGAGAACTCTCATAAACATATACATGGATTTTAAACTGCAATCGAACTGAACATCATGTGCCAGGGTACTCACGTGGCTGGGGCTGCTGTTTGATGTTTTTGTTCTGCAGGATATTCAAAGCCAGCGAAGGAGAGAATGTGCTGAACTGGTAGGAAAGCAGAGAAAGGAACCGCCTCCTAAAATCTATAGGACAAGATGATAAAATAAACAACTCCTGTGGACCTCTAGACTAAATAGCCCAGAAGATTCTCTAGTGTTAGCAAAATCAAAGTTACCTTTCCAGAAGGCAGTAAGCCAAGGCTCCTGTTCAGTGTCCTCTTCGTTCAGTGTCTTCAGCATGATGCACGAATGCTCACCAGTCAGGTCATTCTAATAAAGAATCATAGAATAGTTAGGGTTGGAAAGGACCTTAAGATCATCCAGTTCCAACCCCCTGCCATGAGCAGGGACAGCCCACACTAGATCATGTCACCCAAGGCTCTGTCCAACCTGGCCTTGAACACTACCAGCAATGGAGCATTTACCACTTCTCTGGGCAACACATTCCAGTGCCTCACCGCCCTCACAGTAAAGAACTTCTTCCTTATATCTAACCTGAACTTCCCCTGTTTCAGTTTAAACCCATCACACCTTGATTTGTCGCTGCAGTCCCTGATGAAGAGTCCCTCTCCAGCATCCTTGATATCGCAAACCCTGCCCATGAACCTTTTGCACTCTGTGCTCAACTGATAAAGACAAAAGTCTTCCAAATCAACAACAATACAACACTGCTACTGATCACCACTCCTTCATGGAAAACCTATGAACTCCTAGAATCTGAGAAATCCCAGTGCTGAGGGATTGTGGCTTCTTGAGGTAACCATTAGTCACCATTTTTGGGAATTCCAGGTACAGCTCAAGAGCCAGAAAAACAAAAGAAAAATGCAATTACATGAGGCAAATTCTCCCCAAAAGTCCTATAACTTCTAGTGCTATCTTTTATAAACACCTAGAAAAACACGAGCAGTCTGTTCAAAGGGCCACTTGTGTATTTTACCAATAACCACTTTATTAACCCTCAAAAGCTGCATTTTTTTAAGTGCAAACTACTTAGAAGACCACATTTACAACCCTAAAACTTTACTCCTTTAGTTATCTACAGGCCTGAAGAACAAAAAGGATCACCAACCAACCCCCAGATGTAGCCTCAGGAAACTTTCCTGACTAACTCGCTTCTCACAGAAGCTAATGGAAAGCTGCCCAGTGATTTCAATAGGGCTGGATTTCATTCAGAAACAATATGCTACTTACTGGTGTCTGCCTGAGATAAACTGGCACAAATCCAGCACGTTTCCAAAACCTGGGAAAACGGAAAAGAGAAAACACACTGAGAACAACAGAGCTGTCGATCCTACAGTAATATTTGTGGTTAAATGCAATTTATCTACCATGCAAGAACAACTGCTGAAAAGTAAGTGGAAGTGTGTAAGACAGCCTGCCACTAATGAACACAGACAGAAAGTAGTGGCAGCAATCAAACTGGCTGAGGTTCTAACTTAGAGGAGTGAAGAAGGATGACTGTGATACGAAAAAATGAACAAACTTTCAAAGACTGACAGACATGACACAAGAGTTATTGCATTTGACATGATTCCAGGGCCTCCCTTAGAAACAGGAAGACAGATTTTGACCAATAATACCACAGACTCCTAAGGGATACCCTGGGGAGAGGATGAGGATTTACAGTTACTTCAAAGACTGATGATTTTCCCTGGCAACTTCCAGGTTGCAAATAGTCACTTGTGGACCAGGGAGGACCCCAGACTGATCAGCAAAATCCTGCTGGCTTCCCTTTCCATCCTCCTGCATCTCAGTTGTGAACGGCTCCTCCAATTCATTTTGGCCAGGACTAATATAAGAAGACCTGCTGCGACCAAACATATGGCATCCCAGACAAAAGAAAGAAGTCAGGCCCCAGAACAACTGTCACTGGCAACCTACATCCACAGGCCACGGGATGACTACTCACTCATCAGCTGTGCAGCATGCTGCAGATTTCAGCAGGAAGCCCTACAGTATACCCCAGCCTCTCCCTATCCCACTCTTCATCCTTTTTTATCTATCCCACAAAGGTAACAGTCAAATAACTAAAAGAAAGAAGTAGTAAAACCCTTTATTCTCCCCCCTCTACCCTGAGAGGGATCATTCAGATAAAGACATCTGAGCCATTTCCTTTATAATTTGCAAAGACTGAGACTATTTCACAAGAACCATTAACTTTCAATGCTCTCCTCCATAGCTGAACAAGTCACCATCACATTTTGGCATGAACTTTGCAGCCATATTCACTTTCACATTTTGGCATAAGACAATTTACCACGACATTTTGGCATGAACTTTGCAGCCATATTCATTTCACGTTTTGGCATACAACAATTTACCACGACATTTTGGCATGAACTTTGCAGCATGCTCACCATGGAACAAACCAGGCTACAGTCCCTGTATCTGAAACACCAGAGCTGTAACATATAACAGCTAACTGGGTCAGTCACAAATTGGCCTCCACTACTCTTACTACTTCTGCTGAACTCAGTCTCATCTATACCACAGCACCTTAGGTCCTCTGTAAGTGGGGATATGCTAGCAAGGAACCAAGGTTTTAGGTGAGAAATGACTGCTTTGTTTTTAAGCTAGCAACAGGAAGAATTCTGCATTACTTTGAAACTGTTTCCCAACCTATGTGTGGATTTCACAACTTCCCAGTCTATGGCTGAGAAAGTTTCAGGAACCTAGACAGTTTTATAGAATATGATAATATTAAAAAAGGTTGCATCTATTACAAAATTCTATGTTTTTATATAAAACTATGTTGGAAGGTAGAGCTAAAACTGAAGAAAAATTAGTAAGTCATTTACTGCTGCAGTAACTCACATCCTCCATGGCAAGAAAAGCAAGAAGTAGCCACAGTTGCTTGTGAAAATCATTTACATTAGTTGGGAAACTAACAACTAACTTTGGAGTCAGCAGCAGCTTGAGCTTCTACAGGTCATAGGAAGTAGTACTTAACTTTTCCCTACTTCTTACAGGCTACTCTTACTTCTCAGCAAAACTCAGCAATTAAAGCTAGTTACTGTTAAGAAGAGTCACAGAGACAACCAAGAAGTGAACAGGTTTGCCCTCAAGAGACTGAGGAAAAGCTACCTTGAAGAATGCACTTAGGATCAACCCTACTGTACATCAAGAAAAAGTCTTACAGGACAAATGGTTCTAGAAACCAAGTGAAATATGTAGAGATAAAAAGAATATCCAAGGCATAAAATATTCATTCAGAATATAGATACTGATATACTATGCTCTCGTGAGACCTCACTTGGAGCACTGTGTGCAACTCTGGTGTCCTCAACATAAGAAGGACATGGATCTGTTGGAGCAGGCCCAGAGGAGGCCACAAGGATGATCAGGGGCTGGAGCACCTCCCGTATGAAGACAGGCTGAGAACACTGGGGCTGCTCAGGGGCTGGAGCACCTCCCGTTTGAAGACAGGCTGAGAACACTGGGGCTGCTCAGCCTGGAGAAGAGAAGCTGCGTGGAGACCTCAGAGCAGTTTCCAGTGTCTGAAGGGGGCTACAAGGATGCTGGAGAGGGACTCTGCATCAGGGATGAGAGTGATAGGGCAAAGGGTGATGGGTTCAAACTGAAACAGGGGAAGTTCAGGTTAGATATAAGGAAGAAGTTCTTCAGTGTGAAGGTGGTGAGGATAATAATAATATATATTATTATAATTTATAGTCATATTTTTGCACTGGATATAACTAGCAAATAGAATAATGCCTTACTTGAGTAATTTTGGTGTTAGGCCGTACGACACCCCTAGATAGTCCAGGCTTTCAGCTTGCCTCTCGCTCAGTTTGAGAAGTAGAGGAGGCAAGTCTTTCCTAGGTGTCATAACCTCTTCTAATAAACTAACAGTCTGAAAAAGAAAGTGGAAATGGGTTAGTAGCAATCCTCACAGAATCTGAAAATGACACCTCTTATCCTGTATAAAAAATGAGTATTTCCTATTTACAGGAGAAATCATTACTAAGACACTGACAAACAGCTTAGCACAACAGAAAATACAGGAAATGTACTGAGCTCCATACCTCACTGCTTACAGTTGCAATTTCTTTTGGCTTTTGAATTGGTTTTTCTTCCAAACATGGGAATTTGCCTTCATAATACATCTGCAGTAAAGTCAGAGTTCTGCTGCCATAGCCCATCTGTCAAGTAGGAACAATACATTATAAGCAAACAAAATCTGTGCAGAGATCACTCAGTCACTGCAAAAAATACATTTTCTTTGCTACACAGCAGCTCCATAAAGGACACTACAGAACCTGAATGTCTGAAATCACATTGAGAGCCCAGTTTAGAACTGCGTAATAATTCTTGGTGCTTAACTCTGGCACTCAGAAAATGTCAAACACTAGTGTGAATATTTGGTAATCTCACAACAAATACCATTGGATCTGGATTGTATACTGCTGGTCAGGATGCTGGCACCGGTTTGCTACCTCTCAGGGGAAAGCAGTGCCCCAGCCTGTTGGGCATTTGACCACTTCTGTGCGCCTGACTTCATTCTGTTACTGCTGCTGACTCAGTCCCCACGCTTAAAATGCTAAAAACAACTGGGTTCCAAAAGATACTTTACCCCCTGATAATCTGGATGAACCGCAATACGAACAACACGGCCACCAGAGAGGCCCCCGAAGTCCGGATCTTGGAACTGCATAAAAGACAAAAGTCAATTCAAGGAACATACATGGGTACTCTGGAAATAATAAACAGTGTTGAAATCTAGCTTGGGTGTGAGCACACAGCCAAATTGTTCACCTGCTCTGAAATGGTCCAGGGAATAAGATCACCAGAAGCTTTCTTTCCCCTAGAAAGGCTGTTCACGATAGATTGGCGAGAGATCTCTCCCTCCATGCACACCTGCCACAAAAGGTAAAAGACCATTAGTAAATGTTTTCTCCTACAGTCCCCCCACTACAGCAGAATCAAAACTTCTACACAGCTGTTGAGCCCATTGTGCAGTACTGACATTTCATGTGATCCCCTGCTCTGCAACACGATGAGCAAGCATATATGCACCAACAGGCTCTGCCCCTAAAAGCTATCTCAAAAAGTCTGTAAATAGCAAACATAAAAGCTCATTCCACAAATATGTCTCTTTAAATGTCATGTATTTTTCATGTGCATGGGGCTTTTTCTTTAAATAAACAGTAGATCTAACTAGCTGCATCACACAGATGATTGAGAATCTGTGTTTTTAAGGAAGAAGGGACACAGTCAGATACCAAACAGACAAGGGATGAAATATTCCTACATCTCTAAGCATGTATACCTGAGGAGTTTGCATTTTTGCAGTCCTACTGCAAATAAGAGGAGTGCTAGAAACAAGGGATAAGCACAGTGAACCAGTGAACCAACTCCCCTTGCAGGAAGTTGAAATGGGAGGACAAAGTCATCTCTTGAAGGAGTTCAGCTCCTCAGAAGGCTTCTCAGCCTAAGGTACCAATTACTCCTAGCTAGTACACTCCTGTCATACTACACTGAGTAGAGTGTCTCACAGCAGCATACTGTACAGTTCACTTCACAGATACACTTTGCTCTCGTACCTGAACAACAGCAAGAACTTCTGGTAATGAATTCTGGGTAGGCGGAACAGGTGGTAAAAGGCAAAAAAGATGATGGGCAGGAGCATCAGACAGCATCTGGAGGTCATTGGGTGAGTTCTGGAGGGTAAAGACATACCAGAAATAAAGAATTATTACATAAGAAGAGCTTCAAAGTCCAATGTAACATCAGTAGCTGACTCCTCTATTTGCTGAACTTAGGGCTGTTAAGAAACTTGGAACTACTACAGTACTGACAGAGAGAATCATAGAATAGTTAGGGTTGGAAAGGCCCTTAAGATCATCCAGTTCCAGCCCCCTGCCATGGGCATGGACACCTCACACTAGACCATGCCACCCAAGGCTCTGTCCAACCTGGCTTTGAACACCACCAGGGATGGAACATTCACAACTTCCCTGAGCAACCCATTCCAGTGCCTCATCACCCTCACAGTAAAGAATTTCTTCCTTATATCCAATCTAAACTTCCCCTGTTTCAGTTTGAACCCATTACCCCTTG
>WYDI02030144.1:7467-21840 GCA_009867235.2 Psittacus erithacus
TTTGGGAATGGTAGTTTTTTTTTAATTTTTTTTTTTTTTGTGTGCATTATAACAGTTTCTTTTTTTTCTCCCCCCCCCCCCGGAAACTGCTGTTGAACTTCTCATTTCCGTCTCCAGTGAAATATCAATGACTGTCTGTTTGATCTTCACAGAGCCCCTCACAGAGCAGGTTTCATATTCATCTAGAACAGTTTGCAGTGAATTTTACTACTGACATGCACCATACTGTAGCTAAGCTTCAGAGCTAACGCGCACCACAGCCTGACTAGAAGGTGTTGCTCCTTCTCCCAACACTATTATCGCTAAAGGTCTACAGACCATCCACCATCAGATGGCATTTTACTAAAACAGAGTTCAGCCATAGTTTGGAAGTTACTTTCCCAAACTTTACAGCCCAAAGCTAATGTTTGAACACAGCTACACTGCAAACTTCCAAAATCAAAACACTCAAAGACATGCAAATTGCCCCATTATATATACGACATGATGATGCTCTGTAAACAGGTGCGTGACTTCAGGAATCCTCTCACGAGGAATTAGCTCACAGTCTCTGGCTTTCCACTAAACAATAATTTGTTGTTGCTGTTGTTTTCAGCAGAGGAAAAGAAATGTATTATTAATGATATGGCCTGGCAAGCATGATCCCAACAGTGCAGGCCAAGAACCAAACCTCCACTACTGTATGCTTCTGCTTCCGATCCCAGAGCTGAGCGCGCTTGGGCAGAGAGCAGATGATCAGGGCAGAATTGCTGCACCTGCAGAGCCACCCGGTGAGGAGGTGCTCAAGCACCATCTAGTGGGAAAAAAGAAAAAGAAATCTGTGTAAGGTCAGATTTGCACAGATCCGCGAATTGTTGGGAGTGATATGCACTAAGGAAAAAGAAACAAACCCGGGTATAGGCTTGATTCCCTGTGAGGAAATGTTCTCATTTCCCTCTGGGAGGGAGTCAGGGTACAATCATAACTGAGTAAACAAGTTGGAGCTAATAAATAAAAAAAGGAAAAATCCTATTGGGATTTAAGGATTTAAACTCCTTGCACATGTATTTCACTCTCCATTGCTTCTGCCATATCCATCTTGAGCTTCTCATATGCTCTCACTGCTGTTTAACACTCCTCCCTCATGAGAGGCCATGTGCTGGCTGGCGCAGATTGACCATGCAAGCAGAACCAAGGGGGTTTAAGGAAAAGCTTTTATTCATTTGGCTCCATGCTACCATATCAGAACAGGGTGGTAAACCACTCTTTCATCACGTGCAGTGATGCAATTTCTGCAAGCTTTGTTCTCCCAGCACACACAAGGTCCAATCGCACTGGGATCCCACCGGCTCTTTGAATGTGTCACTTTATAGCCAGGGCTCTTCCAGCAAGGACAACATGAATTGAACAGTCCTTCTCTTCAGAGGGTGGTACAAAGGTCTATAAGCAAGCATTGGGTTTTTCAGTAGACACAGTCATGATGGCAGCTAGCACATTGCTTAGTTGGGACAACAGAGGTCTTAGATGGAGATCTCTGAGGCTGTTGCTGGATGGCATTGGAGGCACCTGGCTGTAACAGGGAGATGTGGAGAGCCAATCCAGCAGAGTCATAGCCAATGTCCCTGTTTATTCATCTATTGCCACCTCTGCTTGCTGCTGCACTGTTTATGCCACTGGACCCAGATACTCACCTAAGAATCTCAATTACTTGTCTTAGTTCAGAAAGTCTACCTTCAATTAAAAAATCCAATCAAACAAGAATTTTTTCCACAGAAATTTTCCTTATTGGTTTCTTTGGACACAGAGTGCATGTGTACCAGGAGATAAACCAATGATTAACAAATTAATCTGTAGGATACTGTATTTTAGTGTCACAGATCCTACATATCTTTTACTCCTGAAGTCAGAGCAGTTTTCTTCAGCACTGAGTCATGAAACTGTAGTCTTTTAACATGTTCCTCTCACTTTATGTACAGGCTTTTCCTAAGGACAAGTCAGCAAGGGAATTCCTATCACTAACATGGACAACAGCAGGTCGGTGTACTCTAGTGGCTACACCTTTTTAGTGCCAACGTCAGAATTTTTTTAAAGGTAGAGATCCCTGAAGATTTATGGAAGGGAAACACAGTCACACACTGCAAGTGCCACAGCTAAGGTGAGTGCTTACAATAAAGATGTTTTCTTTCAGATCCCATACTGATGCCAGTATGATGCTTTCCTATTTTGGCCTCACAGCAGCAAGAATAAATGGTGTCTACTCTTTGATGTTCTGCTTGGTCCAAAAGGAGAAATGCATGTGCTGGACTGTGAGATCCAGTCTACCTTGCCATTTGAAGGTTAAGAGCCAAGACAGAACACTGAGTCCTAACAAAGCCATGTCCCAGCCCACATCCTGGACTTGCATGATGAGAACCACCACTAAGTTTTGACCTGCCTTGTCTCAAGATGCTGAGAGTTTTTGCTTGGCTTCCAGATTTCATTAATAGATGATGTGTGTGTGTAAATCCTCCCTATGGCTCAAAAAACCCCTGTGATGCAGAGCTTTAGAAAAATGAAGATAAAAACTTAATACCTTAGGTTATTAAAATCTCAGCACTTCTTTTACTGCAGCAGCTTTTTGCAATATCTACTAATCCTTTTCCTCCATAAAACTCCTATCCTATCTCACAATATACTTTACTGTGTTATTGCTAATCTTTAAATTTGTTCATGTTCTTCGGTAGGTGGACATTAACACATGCACTGTGAGAGTATTAAAGAGTACGCTGGATGTGTTAGCTTAGGCAGTAAACTCAGGGTAAGACATATCTCCTCTACCCATGCTGACCCCACCAGCACTACTGGGGCTGGGGTAGGAACTGCATCAGGGGAGTAAGAAGATAGAGCAGGTTGTGTGGGAAGGGGAATTTTTAGCAAGGCTTTCCTGCTAAAGCCAGGTTGTTACGGTTACAGAGACCAGCATGTCTTAAAAACCAGCTCATCCTGCGACTAGTGGGATGTTCTTTGCATACTGAAAATGCTCCTTTGTCTCTGCTTTGCAAGAATGAAACAATCAGAGAGAGAACTAAAAAGGCTGGTGCTACGATGCCACGGGCTGTGTTTACAACACTTACAGGTTCAGTAGTGACAGAGTGAGTTTTATTCATTTATTCAGCAAAGATAAACTCGTCATTCTCTTCCGTAAAAAAATCCTTCCCCTCCAAATAAAAAGCCAACCCCAAAACCCCCAACCCCTAATCCAACCTTTATTTTATTCTTCAAGTTTTTTTTTTATTTTTTTTTTTTGTTTTTTTTTTTTTTTTAAGAGAGAGAAAAATGATAAAGTTTAAAAGAAATTGTATTTGCCTATGGAAATAACTTTTCAGTAATCTTTGTGGTTGGCCACATACAAAACAGAAATTCATGCTAAGTAAGGTACATGCCCCTGTAGAAAACAGGGTACTGTTCCGCTAATTTGCATACAGAATCTGTCTGTGATGCATTTTCCTGCACTTTCATTTTACATTAAAAGTAAAATGCTTGTAGTAATAAAAATGCAGTGGTTGATTGTATTCTAAACTCAAAGAACCACTTTGAGACGTAAGACTTTTCAGAAAAGAAACACATCAAAACAAAACGTGCATATTAAAAAAGCAGTTACCTTTATAAAGAATACAGGAGAAAGTAGGAGAAAAGTACAGAATTTAGGTGTGATAAGAAATGAAACCACAAAAAGCTGTAATATACCAGTTTATGCAAGCACATCGGCTGTGGCATGGGCAGACCTATATAGAACATGGCAGAAGTTAACTGCAGAGTTCTGATCCTCCTGTTATTTCGCCTTCTCTGCCTGGGCCCATTCTGTCTCCTGCTGGATTCAAAAGCAAAGGAGATGCTGGTACAGCCAGGGCAGTATCCTTCAGGGTCTAGTTGCGTCGTTTTTTTGCTTCAAAAGCAGCTGCAATCTCCTCTGCTTTTGTTTCACTTTATCAGTAGCTCAGGAGCTCACATCCTTCAACCAACTCGGTAACATGAAAGCTTGTTCCCCCTTTTGGGCCACTGCCATATTATCAGAACTGTGAGAGAAGGCCTTCAAAACGCTTGTCCAGCACTTTCATTTGTTGTGCTGTAATGTGGCTGCTGGAGTCGCTGAATATGTAGATTTAAAAGTAAGTTTTTTAAAGCAGCACTCAGGAGGCATGCCTGTTAATCCCATTATCTGATAACGGATTTGAGAACACACCTCCCACCATCCTGCATTAATAACATATCCCTCAGTGTCACTAGGAAATGTAATTTAAATGCTCATGAGGACTCGATATACCATATGTTCAAAACCATGGAATTAAACAAAACAAGTTTATGGAAAGCTGCAACGTTGTCAAGATCTTATCCTCTGCTCTGTCCTGCCAGCTCGCCCATCCTACAAAGTCACCAATTACACCTGCTACAGATTTTCTGCACATTTGTTGAATGTGCTACCACACACAGTCTTCCCCAAAGACTAATTGGAAGCCAAAAGCTCTGACACAAGACTTGATCACTCCTGGAACTTAGGAAATGTAGATTCTCGTCCAAAGACAGATGCTGGCTTCTGTTCCCAAGGAAGCCATCAATTCTTCATCTGCTCCTAAAATGCAATGAATTCTATAATATGGGGTGTTCAAATTCATGTTTAATGTAATACGCCCGTGTATTATCAGGATTTTTCCACCACGCCACAGTGAAGAATGGCAAAGAAAACCTTTTGGAGGCCAGAGAGCTGAAGCAGTTCATGCTGAAATCAAACATTTTGCACACAGGCCACCAGTCCAAACTGGATATAGGCTGACAGTGACTCAGATCACTGGTTTCCGTTCATGTGTACTGAATAGATACGGAGACTAGGCTTACATTCTCCTTATGAAGACATACTTTCAGGGAAATGACTTATCAGTGGCCTTGGAATATTTATTAACAGTGGTATAGGTTACTTCCTTAAAAATGCATGATGCCATACACTGCAGTGTGTTTTTTACTGGTTAATGGGGAATCTGAACTTCAAAGTTCCCATGAGTAATGGATGCAAATCTAAAATTTGTTTGAGGTTGGTTTTTTTGGGGGGGGAAGGGGGAGAATCTTAGAAGGACATTTTTTATCACAACCTGGAAAAGTTAATACAAGATTTTGAAAATCAAGCTTTTTACCTGCTGTAGCATAATTCAGGTTTTCATTGTCAATATTTCCATTCACAGTCACTCTGGTCATTCACATAGCCCTTAACAAGCACTTTCAATTCCTGAATTGTATCATGGTTTGTAAGTTGTATGTTAAAGCTTTGCAGCAGCAGGTGACTACTTGGGAGCTTCTAAGCGCCCTCAGTAGGAAGGGTAAGTTACAAACGATCAGGTTTGTTACAATTTCCCTCCAATATTCAGCTGTATAGAAAAAAAGGACATCATCAAATCAAGGACTTGGTGACAGCATACACAAGTTGCTGGGAATAGGCTGTGTACAAACTTGCTATCTGTGCCACTGTAACTCACCACAAACAGCTGTGGTGCGCAGGAGAGGCTTGAATAACATCTGCTGCCAAAGCATAGGCTTAGAACAGCACAGGACATGTGTCAGCAATAGCCCATATATTTCCAAGGACTCATCATTGACATTACTGTCCTACATCCTGTCCTACTTTTCCAGAGAGCTCAGTACAGTCTGCCCATGAGGTCAAGAAGTTGAAGAGCGACCACATGATACAGTGCTGCAAATGCCCAAGATGCAGCTGCTGCAGTAAGCAGGGAGAGGGAAGGTGAAACAAGCAAGTCACACACTTGGCACTTGAGATGTAAGAGGCCTATGGTGTGTCCTTGTAGTGACTGAGTAATTCACACCCAGTGAGAGTGGAGACAATTCCTTCCCTTCCACTCAGGACCTCCTCAGGTGGCCTTTTTAATTGTCCACAGATAAATACTTAGGTCTTGAGGGGTCCCATTATCCTGGGCTGGAGGCACACAGTAACAGAGCACGTTTGATTTTGTAACCCACTTGACCAAGGAAGGAAAGAGCTGTTTCAAGTCACTGCAGTCCCAGCTCTATAAACTTAGCTTTAAAGAAGAACTTGCTTTCCAGTCAGGAGAACCAGCTCAGCTGTGGGGTTCAAGTACAGACTTGCAATCAACAAAGGAGTTTAGCTTTTTGCCGAGGAGACTATTGCAAATGTAGGAAAGGTTGATGTTTTGGTTATTAGGTGGAAGCTGGAAGAGCTGGCATCTGCCCCTATCTTTAACCAAGACAAGATTCGTGTCAACACTGCTAAAAAACGAGATTTATATTTACTGTTTTACACTGACAGGGAAACAGGTTGGATAACAGCATTTCATATTCTCTAAGCTGCTGCGATGTGAAGTCACCAGGAGCCAGAGACGATGCGGTGCACTACCCACGTCGGTCCGCTAAAGGGAGCTCCAGGCTCAGAGCTCGGCACTGGCTCCCATTTAAGCAAACGTCGCCAAAAACGTTTTCTACCCTCGTGCAGTCATTAGGTACGTAGACTTAATGGTGCATTTACACGGACATTTGTGAAATGTAATTCTACTCCGTAACTTTAGGTCTGCAATACAGGAGCTACAAACTCTTTTGAGAACTTAGCACTTTGAGGGAGCATGAGGCTTCTATAGTGTATTACTAGGTATTTCCTGGGAATGTCTTCAAGATACTTTTTATTTTGGAAATGAACAGTCATAGGTACTTATAGCCTAAGCTTTTCAATATAGACTCAATAAGCCCTAATCCCATTCATCTCTTTTTGATGAGTAAGATTTTAAAACCACTGCTATGCAGCACGTGCAACAATACCTACAACAGAAACATGCAAGTCTGCAATAAAGTACATCTCTACTGATTTAATGTGAGCATCTTTGAAGGGGTGATGTATTACACCTGAATATTTTAGTTGCCCATCACCTTTCACACTAAAGCAAAAAACAGTTTCAGATGCCTGTAGCATTGTCAGTGCAATCAGGGCCCATCAGAACTAATATATTGCAACAGATAAGGGGGCCAGTTCAAACAGAAACATCCACTGGATTGTGACCAGGAAAAAAATGCCAAAAAAACCCCAAAACCAAAACAACCCAAAACCAATCCAAACCAAAAAAGCCCGCAAACACCCAACCCCCCCAAAAAAGCCCTAGTTGGTTTGTAACAGCAGTGTAATTTAAAATAAAAGGAGCTTCCACTATATGTGGCAAGCACAGCCTCATAATTTCAGTATCCCTGAGGGAAAAAGTCAAAACATTTAAGGATCTCCATAGGCAGAGCAACAGTTGAGAAAGGCTGTATCCAGCGCTGGGGGCCAGGCAGGAGTGTATTCCGCATTTTGTTGAAGTGTTTCTACTGGGTGATGAAACTATAGAAGAAGCTGCTTTCCTGATACCAACAGTGGTGACCTTCCCAAATTTTGCTGGCTTTTCTGAGGGAGCTCTGATTAGCCAGGTTTTTTCTGTTGCTTCTGGAGTCAACTGTTTATTAATAACGAAAATTCCATTTTCTACATTCTGTTCTAAAATAAAAATAAAAACCTGCGGACTTGATGTGTTGGTCAGAAACAGGTTACCTTAAGGTACTTTTTGTACATTCTTTGTCTTAAAGTGGCTCATAAGTCAATAATATTTTCGTTATCCTAATTCATTTAATACAAAGAAGTATGTACGGTGCAGAAAGCAGTAGGAACAAGGAGGCAGCCTCAACAAGAGCTGAGAAATGTCTGAAGGAAGGAAATTCCCCTCACCAGCCTGTCTGTCATGCCAAGCCCTTGAATGTATGGACACAAATTTGTGAGTATGCCAGACAACACTTTCTTTTAGTTCCTGCAGACATTTACAGGGAAACAGGGACTTTGTTTTTCTTAAGGACTATTTACTCTAGCACTGGCTCCTCACCTGAGAAGCCATGCTCCAGCTACAATGAAGATAAGACAGTTTCTGGCCCAACTTTGATAAAACTCCAGTCAGCTCCATCCAAGTTGATGGCCTGCAGGTTTCTCAGCCACCCATTAAGACTAAAATCCTCTGACCAAATCCAATAAAACCCCCAAAATCACAGACCCTGCACTTAATAAGATAGGGTTATCTGCTGCTAACCCTGGCTGACTGCTCCCCATGGGGCATGGGTAGATGCGGCATCAGGAGGGAAGAGGGGAAAGAAAAAACTCCTTTAGTTCACACTAGTGCAGAGCTCATTATGTGTCCTGCTGCCTATTGCTGTTAAGAGGTTAGAAATGCTTCTTTATTTCCCCTGCCCTAATGCACTTGCTGCCTTCCCCATTCTGTTTATTTTGTGCCACCAGAGCAGTAGCAATCAGCTGTGTGAAGCATTATTCCCCAGCCTCCTTTCTGAGGTGAGCACAGTCCTGAAAACAGAAGCAACTTCCAAAAAAAGAAAAAATTACTGCCACATCAATTTCTATTCAAATCTCTTGGCAGATTTCCCTAGTTCCTTTGCTGGAGACCAAGGTTCACTTCCAGCTCCCCAGTCTTCAATACCTCAGGACAGTGAGTGCTGGCACAGACTGAAACCTGGTGACCTCGCTTTGAGAATATTAAGTCTTGCTGGAGTTTCTGTGAGGTTAATCGATTCCACTCAGTCCTCTTGTGAAATCCTTGGACAGGAAAGAATAAGGAGAGAAAAAGCCAAGGGAGATTTTAATGCAATTCTTATAGCCTCAGGATTGCTTCAGTTTTTATGGTGTTTGTCTCAGTCTCACCCTCCTTGGAAAATATGCTTCTAGATACTCATATTATTCCTTATACAATATAAAAAAAACCCCAACCAACCCATGATTATTGAGCTGCATCTTTAATTTGCCAAGACCACCCAATCTGTGCCACGTTTGAAAAGCTATATAGCAAAATACATGCAACATCATATCAGTGTAACATCATGTCAGTTATCAGAACTGCTTGAGATGCTATCTCCTACCTAGAGCTCCCAAAATTTTGTGAAGAGATTTATATTGCAGAGCCTGACACCCAAAAAGGCATCAGATGCAAGGAAGCTAGTTCAAGTGGTTATAGTCACATGGAGACTCATGTGTTAAGCTCTGGCCCATGGAGCCATCCAGGCAACAATTAGCCTGATCAGCTTGCCAAACCCTCTTTCTTCTTTTCCACAGTTGCCAACACAATTTCTGTTGAGTGGGAACTGACAAATGCAGTTGTACTGAAAGGCCCAAACTCCTTGTCACTCTGCAGCAGCTAGAGCTCACTGGTACCTCTGTATTTCTCTGTACCTGATGGGATCAATAGATTGATCTCCAGGCTTTTCTCACTCTGCCTGTCATCATGAACTGCACTGCTCTGCACCTGTGGCAGTAGCTGACCTTCATCTAACATGAATGTTTCATGTGTTAAAATATTGAAGAAAGCAAATTGTTAAGATCACCTTAGCTCCTCCCCAAGTAAACAGGTTTTCAAAAGGCTGTCCTATCAAAGGCACTGATCTCATATCAAAATTTGGCTACACTTTAGTTGTGTACAACATTTGGTGCATGAGCACTTGAGTTATGTACACACAGGTGGGCTGAAATGGGGTCACTGGCCTGCTCAGGGCCAGCAAGGACTATTGGTGGCCTTTGGGGCACTGTCATATACAGAGCTGCAGAACACAATGCATTGTCAAAAACAGCAGATCTGACCAAAAGAATTTTTTCTGCTGCCAAAACATCCCCATTCCAATGCCCGTGCCTTGCCTTCTGTGATCAGTGCTGCCTTTGATTTGATCAGGATCACTCTGTCCTACAGGTCCCTAGCCAAACTGGCTAGCAGCTTCAGCAGGAGAATCATGCAAGCAGCAGAATAACTGGGCAAGTACTGCTAGCACATACCAGCCTTGCACAGCACTCAATCCATAAATAGCGGTATGAATAAAAATATTTCAGTTTGGACACCTTAAAACCAAAATGGGGCAGGAATATATTTCAATCAAGAAGTAATTTCTAAAATGCAGAGTGTTCCCTAATTATTTGCCACTGTTCATGAGATTGTACTGCTACTAAACCTCACCACTTTGAGCCCTCTGAAATGCTACACAAGTGTCCCATGAGTAGCTGAAATTTTGAGCACCAATCTTTCCATTCATTCAACTTAAATTTTTCCTTTTTCTTTTTTTCCTGTTACAGACACTGATCAAGAGTGCTATATAATCTTTGGATTCGTCTGTCCAACAATCATCTAATTAATTAATCATTGATAATTAAAATGACCTCCTTTTGACTGATATCTGATCTTAGAAAGGTTCAAAAGAAACTTGACACATGTTGTGTCATGTTCCAATATAACCTACTACAGGTATGTTATAATGTTATGCCACATCTGGTTTCCAGAGAACAAAATGAACCCAGGGGCAAATTAAAGGAGGAACCAGTACCCTGGAAGCAGTTCAAATATATGGTGATGTACAGGAGCAAGTGAGCTTCCAATGTACTTGTAGGACCATCAGTAACCCCAGAAATGGCATTATTTTTAGATATGTCTAAGCAGGGACATCTCATAACACTGTATTACCTATGCAACCCCTGCTAAACTTAAGTGCTAGAAGAACCCTTTTAAGATACAATCTGACTAAAATCTCAGCTAAACTGACAAGAAGTAAAAGTATTCCTCAGATTTTGCCTGCAAAAGCACTGAAAGCCCATAGACACTGTAAGATGCGCAGACCATAAGGAAAATGAATCAGCCATCCTATATCTTCTGTGATTTTCTTAAACAGCTCTCAATCTTACATGTTAACTGCAGATTGACCCACACTTCTTGGTCACTGTGGGTTGAAGGAAACAGTTTCAGGCTTCCAGGTGCCTCAGATGAAATGTCATCATGAGAAGCTCAATTCTCCAACTACAATAAATACTCTCATTCAGGGAAAGCTGCTACCCCATCATCCCCTAGCCTAATCCCATCTGCATAGGGCAGTCCAAACCTCAGAGAGTGAAAACAACATGCCCCAAGGGTACACAAGTAGTCAGCCCTCATTTGCCTTTCTTAGGTGTTTTCTTCTCAGGAGTGCTTTTCTTCCTGGAAAAGTAATACACAGTCCTGAGACCACCCTTTAAATTCATTAAAAGGCAGTTATAGCATTTACTTCTCTCTTCATGGATATTTTTGTCAATTTGAGGAGGAAGAGCATTCTGTGGGAACAATAATGTCAGCTACAAAGCTGGAGTCCTACCCCTTTCACAGTAGCACATTTCCATTGAGCTGGGCAGGCTGACTGGTGAAAGCAAAAATAAACATTTACATTTATTTTATGCTGAGGCTAAGCAGGAGCTTTTTAAAAAAACATGAAACGCTAGTGAACCAAGGGGTTTAGGGGCAGAAAAGCTATGCAACTGTAATAAGTTGTGGGTCTCCTCCCTACAGGATATTGGTTTTCAGTATATGATTAATAACAAGAAAACTGTATCCTGACTTTGGGGTCTGCATGAGCATCCTGGAACAAAAAAGGCCATAAATTAGCATCAATTATGTATTAAAGTTCCAATTAACCTGTCTGACACTGATATACTTTAACAAGGTACACTTAGATAAAAGAAGCAACTCTCTAATTACTTGGAACAGGACCTCCTGACCCATTCTGCTCTTTTATCCCAATGCCAACCTAATGAGGAAGGAAGTGAGAGGTAGGAAACCATGCATAAGGCAAGGCTGTAGCACCACAAGATGCCCCCTGGGAAATGCTTTTACCTTCTTAAAACTGCCAACGATTAATATTTTATTGGTCTCAGTGCCTTTTAACTGTTCTCAGAAGAAGCGTTTTTGAGGCTGAAATTGCTAATATTCATTTTAATGTGGAAATTTGCCATCTAATGAAGATCTTGGTCACCCATTCCTGCTCTGTAACACATCACACACACAGTATTTGTGGTGATAGCATCCAGGGCTCCCATACACAGATTTAAAGGGTGCTTCTTGAAGTGAAGTATCTTAGTGCAGGCAAGAGGAATAAAATCACGATTAATTTACACCTTAACTAGAAGAGTTGGTTTAAGCATATTTTTCAGCATTATGCAAAGAGCAAGGGCAAAAGGCAGACCTATATAAAACCTGTACTGCTAGTAGGGAGAGCTACAACTAAATGATGAGTAAGACAACTAAATGATGAGTAAGGACCTAGTCAGGAAGGTATATACAGAGCATCTAATAAGCTACTTAGTTTTTCTTCATTTTTATGCTGGTTGAAATGAGATAACCGTGGATATTCAGGGGGATAAATGCACAGGCGTCTCCTGCCCCTTAAAAATTTAATAGTTGCAGAGTGTATAGGCAAGCAGCCTGGTTATGTTCAGTTCTGTTCATTGTTGAACATTTCTACCTTAGATTGACTGACCAGACTGTGAACAGATGCAATTATACAAAGGGCAAAGAGAGCTGTTTTTTTTTTTTCTGGTGTTTATTGTTTGGGTTTTTTTTTTCCCCAATCACTTGAAAATGTTGTACTTTACTCTTGAATAACAGTTCTCCAGAACAAGGCAGTATCTTTAATGAGAACTGTAGAAGAACTTGTCCCTGAAGAACAATCCTTTTTCAGTGCTAATCCTTTCTCTGTGTCATGCTATCAGCACTGTAAATGCTTTTCAATTAATGATGACACTGTCTCCTTTATGGTTTTCCAATGAAAACAGTTGTAGTCTTCACTTTCACAGTTGATCCCTGACTAGCTACCCAAGCCTGACTTCTGTCCTCTTGGAGAAGAGGTGTTGGTGGAATCCAAAGGCACTTCCTAATGACAGTCACAGTCTTCAAGACTCAGAGGGAAGAAAACTCAGCACTGGGATTTCAGCTAGATGACTCCTCCAGCAAGCACTTTACTGTGTCCTTGTAGTCAAAGGTTCTCTCGCATATGCCATGTCAAAGCTTAAATTAAACATGTTGTGTCATACTCTTCCCTAGATGGAATTTCACTGCACGTGGAGGGAGATTCTCCAGTGTTGCCAAAATGCACAGCACTGGAAGAGAAGCTTAACAGTTCCTGGGCCCAGAATTGTGACTTATTTCCCAGTGTGGGGCTGTTAGTTACAATGTGCTCCATTAGCAAAACCAGTCAGCAGACAATTGCCCAAATTACAGCCTCTCCAGCACAACTTTCAGTATTTCCTTGCTTTAGTTAGGAATTTTATCTTTATCATCTTCCCCGTAACTTTGAGCAGATCTGCCAAAGCCAGAGGAAAATGAAGACAGAAACATAAAAAACAATTGTGTCTCTTAAAAGTTGCTAAGATGGTCAGTCAGGTCACCTGAAAGATTTGAACAGTTCAGCAATGTCCCAGGCTATTGCTGCCATGTGCATTTTTCTCCTCCCCTGCATTTTCTAGAGGAGTACGTCTGGATCATTCAGATGGCTTGTGAAGACTGAAAGTGAACTTATGCAATTAATTTTGGACTTTTGTGACAGCCCCAGTTACTTCAGCCCTTGTGGAAAAAAACACATCCATAGTTAATACATGATGCATATGCCTTGATCCATCTCCATTTAAACCAAGGTCTTGTTTAGACATCTGTGGGAATTAAAGGCTAGGATGACTGGCCAGGTTAAGAAATGGATAGAAGGGTGATGCTATAGTCAGGGGTTTGGGTATCTAGAACATGGGACTCAATTTAGTAGGCCAGGTCTACTGGGGGCTGGTGGGGCCGGTCTGACAACAAAGGGGAAGGCTGGTTTTGGCAGGAGGCTTGCCAGACTGGTCAAGGAAACTTTAAACTAAATGTGTTGGAGGAGGAGGACATCATTCCTTCCAAACACTCCCAGTCAATTGAGCACCTATAATAAATGCTCGGAGTAATGTAGAGATATTCCAGCCACTCCAGCCAATGAGCCGGCTTAATTTAGAGCTCAGCTCAGATGCCTCTATAGAAATGCCCATAGCATGGGGAACAAACAAGAGGAATTAGAGATGTGTGCATGTCTACAGGGGTATGATAACAGGCATCACAGAAACATGGTGGGATGGCTTCTATGACTGGAGTGTTGGAATGGAAGGTCACAGGCTCTTTAGGAAAGACAGGCCCAGCAGACGGGGAGGGGGAGTTGCTATTTATGTTAGGGATAAGCTGGAAAGATGGACCTCTGTCTGGGGACAGGTGAGCAGTCAACAGAGAGTTTGTGGGTCAGGATTAAAGGGAGAACAGTGATGGGAGACATTATTGTGGTGATCTGTTACAGACCACCTCATCAAGAGGACTCTGTGGATGAAGCACTCTACAGGCAGATAGGAACAGCCTCACGCTTGCAGGCCCTTGTCCTCATGGGGCACTTCAGCCACCCTGATATCTGTTGGAGGGACAGTATGGTCTGGCACAAGCAATCTAGGAGGTTCCTTGACTGTGTGGAAGACAACTTCCTTCTGCAAGTAATAGAGGAGCTGACAAGGAGAGGTGCCATGCT
>WYDI02030145.1:12795-74060 GCA_009867235.2 Psittacus erithacus
GTCCACCCGGGAGCCCAGTTTGGGGGGGATGTTGGAGCCCCCTCCGGGGCAGCAGAGAAAGCCCCCGGGAGGGCCCGGTCAGAGGCTCCCCCCGGCCTGAGCACCCGAAGGTCCATTTCTTACAAGATCAAAAGATGCTGGGATGCAGCCTGGTGGGGAGGGGGGACTTGCGGGATGAGGGGACACCGAGTGGGATGGAGGAGGCCTGCGTGGAAAGGGAAACAACAGGAAAGGAGGGAAGCCCGCAGAGATTGGGCCTCCCCATTCATCTGCTCCTGCTCCCTGGCGTAGCCTCTTCCCTCCCTGTGTCCCCTCCCTCTCTCCCCCCTCGCTGCTTCCTCCCCTGTCCCCATCTGTCTCCCTCGGAGCTCGTGTGTTTTGGCCTTTGTGTCCCAGCCCCGCTCCCATCTCCTTCTGCCCCATTAACCCCCGGCACGAGTCCCGGCGACAAAAGGGCTGCAATCTGATCCGGGCTTTATTGAATCCCTATTGTTCTCCCAGCTAATTCCCCCTTGTCCTCCCTTCCCCGCCACGGGCAGGGAGGCCTGGGGGGGACACCAGGACGTGTGTCTCTTAATTGGTTAAAAACTAACTGCCCCACCACCCGGCTGCAGAGAAACCCGCAGCAGGTTGGGAAGGGGTTGCTGTTCCTTAGGAAATTAATGCCTTTCCAAGTTTGGCCCTGGGAAAATGCTGCCCACCCTCGTCCTAGGCATGTCAGGAGGAATCGCAAGGCTTTTAAATGGGGGATTAAAGAAAGTGGTCACTTTTGACTCAGTAGGAAAAATCCCTCCGTGACGGTAATGAAAGCCTGGATGATATAAGTATCTTCTGGTTCACAATAGCAATTAATATGGTAATATTCTACTATTAAAGATGCTAACATTAAGATGGAGCTTGTACGCGGTTAAAACATTTAATAGAGGGGAAAATGCATTCCTTGAGCATCAGGTAACAAAGTCAAATGAAGAAGGAGGAGTGAAAGTCTCTTAAAATAACAAAGGCCTCTATATGATTTGAAAAGTCTTTTAATACTCCCTTCCTCCTTGAGAAAAACTTGAGGTGCTTTGGGAATTGGGTGTTCATGATTGCTAGAGGAGGGAGCTTGTGCTGGGTGGGGAGAGCTATTCTGGTGGGAGCCCAGCCCTGTTTGGAGACCAAACACTCTGGGGGGGGACCACCTGCATCTGCAGTGATCCACTGGCGGCCCAAAAGAAGCCTGTGCTGGGAAAAAGGCATTGAAGCACCATGATATCCCAGAAACAAAGGGGTTGGAAGGAGCATCTGGAGGGCTCTGGTCAAAGCTCCAATCAAGGTAAGGCCAAGTTCAGCGTCAAGCCAAGCTGTTCATGGCCTTGTGCAGAGATGAGCATCCCTCAAGGGTGGAGGTCCCAAGACCTCTCTGAGCTCTGTCCCAGTGCAACACTTCGCTCATCCTGGTTTGTTTTCCCAAATGTTGTGGGTCACTTGCACCACCTTGGCCTACCCATGGACCTCCTGGTTCGCCTTGGGGTGCCTAGCCCCATGCAAAGACCCTCAATCATGGTTGTATCATACGATATAGCAAAGTCTTTAGTTTCTGCTGGAGAAGAAGGCAGGGTTAAGAGCTGCTCACCTCTGCCCTGCGAATCCACTTGGTATGATCTATTTGCCAAGCAGAGCATAGACACAGTTACACAGAAATATTCTTAGCAGAGTTTTTAAAGTATCAAACTGTTTGGGAGAAAATGAGAAAGTACTTATTTAAACTACAGTCCAGGCTTTTATTACTGTAAAAGCATTTTCCTTTTTTTTCCTTTGTTTTCAATTAAAACCAGTCAGGATTTAGGTTTTGCTTTTCACTAGAATAAAAGTAATTTGCAAAGATAATAGTATTGTGGGAATGGAAGAACCTTTCAGCTGATCACCAGAAGAAGCAAATATTTACCAGCTGGCCCTGATGATGAATTGGAGACTGATGTGAAGAGCATGGTCTTTGTCCTGCCTACAGCTCTGCTTACTTCATCAAATCAGATCACCTTCATTTTATAGTTATTTTTTCTCTAAAATGTAGTATTTATGGGAAACAAGAAATTGCCTTCTGAGGCTTCTGCTTTTGCATAGTTTATTTAAAAGAAATTCTGCCTGGCTGATCCCAAGGATTCATGTAGGTCTTTCAATCTCCAGCCTGACCAGCTAGCTCAGGTTCCCTGCTCCAGGAGCCTCAGCCTTGTCTCTTCCTACACAAGGCTGCACACACAAAGCTGTTCCCCAGGTAAACCCACTAAGTTCACAGCTGAATCAAAGCCATGCATCACAGGGAGATGTGAAGTGTTCTTTCACCAAAACTGGAGAAGATGGAAAGGAAAATGGGTGGAGAACAGGTCAGTGAGGTGCCAATGCCAGCTGAAGCATTATTGACTACTGCCATGCCATGCTGGAGGTTCCACCCCTGCGTGTGTGCTGCTAAGGACACTCCATAATCTACACCAAACGGATCAAGTCAGTTTACCAAGAGCTTCATGTTAAACTTCAGCTCATTCTGATGAAGCTGATAAGGGAGCAACCACCAAGCCAACAGTGACCCTGGGCAGCGAGGGTGAGCGTAGGCATGCAACCTCTTCATCTGGGTGATGCGTGATGGTAGCAGCCCCTTGACTTATGTCTTTATTGCCTTTCCCACAAACCTTGTCTCAAAAACCATTTCCTTGTGACACGCTCAAAATTGGCTCTGTTGCAAATAATAATAATGCAGTGATAGTGTGATACAGAGCAGTGAGTCTAAATAGAAGAATACTAATGAGCAAGAAAAAAGTGTAACAAACCCCACTGTTTAATTTTCCTTTTTCTTCACTGTCTGTTTTTATTTTGATAGCAGTTAAAGCTGAAGCCATCAAGCAAAAGGGGCTGCAGCCAGTGTGATGGGAGCTGAGAGGTAACCTGCCCCGTAACTGTTTCCAGCTCTGCTGCTGGAGGTTGACGTGGGTAAAAGTGACCCTTTGGATCATCTGCCCTTGTCATCTTGTCTAGTCCATGCACAACGTCTCCTGGTGGAGCCCATGTCACCGTGCACAGAAGGGCTTCACTGGTAAGGGTGCTTCACCCAGCGAGCACTGTGGAAGCAACTGTAACCCAGATGAAAAAGTAAGACTAGGAAAAAAAAGCTACTGAAATTGAGCAGTGGATGAGACTGTGAGAGGAAGAAAAAGCCTCAGACTTTAAAGGCAGTATTAAAAGAGGGCGTGCAGAAAGTGAAGTCAATTAGGCAAAAGAATCGTTTGCTGACGGAGGTCGCTGGACCAAATTCCTAAAAGGATTCATGAATCGACTAAAAATACCCTTGGGATAGTTTGAGTACGGACTGAGTTACGGAAGGGCAATGCCCCAGATGACCCAGGAGGCCCTTTCCAATCCTACAGTATAAACAATGACGCTATTAACATTTGTACTAAGTACCTGCTCAGGCTCCTCAGCTCCCATCCAGAGCAGGAACAGAGGATGTGAGATGTGCTTTGCTCCCTACCTTAGCCCAGAGAACATCCTTTAGGTACCCAGCAATTGCTCTGCTTTTCTTATCCCTAAAACCACCCTCGTAGACAGGGAATTATGGAAAACCCTCTTGACAATGGTAGGAGCAGCAAGAGGCCAAAAAGATCAGTGGAAAAGCCTGATGGAAATCCTGCAGTGTTGAAAAGAACAACAGAAAGGCTGGAGAAAATCACCGCTGAGCAGAGAGACTCAGGGCACAGAGACCTTAATGGCCAAGTAATGCCAAGGAGGCACCTGCAGGGCACGGCGGGAATGGAGACAGTCTGGGGAGTTTGCAGGCACCTATTCTAATTGTAGAAACAAAGACAACTACATCTGAGGGGACTGAAAAAAGCCAGGAGGAGTTCGGATACCACATCTGGAAATGAAGCAGGATCCTGGTGCTCACCAAGGTGCTCCAGGTGACCTTTGCCATTGGGATGTGCCATCCCACTGGGGAGGATTTATCAGTGTACAGACCAGGGATTGTGTGTTGTATTGGCTGCAGCAGGAGAAAAGCCACTTAGTTATTAACTATTTCTCTTTCCTTTAACATCCCTGATGACTAGCCCTTACTGAAATGACACTTCATGCTGTGTCACTGTTGGGTGCTGTCCTGGGAGATGGCAGAGCACTGTTGCACCTGGTGTAGGTGTACAGGTCTAGGTTTAACATGAAGGCAAACCTGCTGCCCTAAATCCCTAACTTGTAATTCAAGAGGATAAAAACAAAGCCAAGGTTAGATAAAAACCTTCACTATCAAAACTTAATTACGCATCCACAGGCTGAGGCTTGTTATTTGTCCTTCAACCTGGAAAAAAATTAGCCTAATGAAACCATGAGTTAAAATGGAGAAAGGCTATAGAGCCTGAAAAGCATTTGTGTCTGTGCTCAGAGGGTTAAAGTCAGCACTGAGCTCTGGATACTACATTTGTCACCATAATCAGATACTTCTTACATGTGGTGGCATATCCAGGACGTGTATTTTGCTCAGAGCAGGTTACAGCTGCTCATAAGTGGGAATCTGAAGCTGTTAGAGACTGGTGAGATGTGGGAGCTTGGCGCAGGCATGGGGGCTCATCAAAACCAGAGGTGGTCAGAGGCCATGGGTCTAGTGTATCGGCTGCCACTCAGTCAACCCAACTTGAGAGACGCATTTAGCTCTGGCACAAGCTCCCCAGTGACAGCCAGCATAGCCCCACAGAGAGTTTGGCTCCAATGACCTCTCATAAATGGGGAATCAAATCCCAGGGGCTGGGAAGAAAAGCTGGTAACTAACTACAGTGGGATGGCAGCTCTCCATGGGTTTATTGCGCAAGGGTTTAAGAAGCTGAAGACTATAATTAAACTGCCAGGGAATGTATAATCACAGCAAGGAAGGCCTTTTGCCCAGCTCTTTCCCTGCAGAATGTGGGGAGAAATGAAATTACATCATAGGAAAGGGACTTGGTAATCATTTAATCCCATGCTCTCTGCCGCACCACCCAGCACCCCTTGGTTTTTGACCAGTTGCTTTGGCCACCTATGAAAGTCACCCATAAACTGGAAGTCCTGGCACAAGTGGGACAATCCTGGGTTTGGGGATAGCTAGGGACTTACCAACAGCATGCTATGGCAAGTCTGGTGATATATAGCCCAGGGTTGAGCGCTGCAGCAGAGCATAAAGGGTTCAAGTGACCTAGTAAAGACCATGCCAGTACCAGAGGACAAGTCCCCACAGGCCCCTGGCGGAGCCATTCTCATTGCTTTATTCTCTGACTTCCATCCTAATGTGCTTAACTGTAAATGACCCCTTTATTTTTTATATCTCCATTTCATTTTTCCCCTTCTTCCAAGGAAGCAGTAAAACAGGGAAGCTGAGAAGCAGAGCTCTTATTGTAAAGTGAGTGCTGACACAGAGCAATCCTGGGGACCTCTCAGCTCACGTTGAACATTTGTATCATCACAAGGAGGCTCTGGGCTTTTCCTCTGAGCCCAAGCCCTAATCCTGCTCCCAGGTTCCAGAAGAAGCCTGTTGGGATTGCAGAGCTGTATCTGGTATGGGGGCCCTGACATAGACTGGGTGAGCTTGGCACTCTTTTATTCCAGGTTTGCTGGGTGTTTTATTCCATGCTGTCCTGGGGTTCATCACAAGGATAGCAGACTGGGGGGAAAGACAACCCAGTTGAGCACAGCCCCCCAAACACAGCCCCTCTGCTGTGCTCTTTGTCTTTGACATGCAGAAGATGCTCAGCAGCCCTGGGCAGAAGGACAACAGCTAGCTGTTTATTAGTATAATTTTTAAAGGTGCCTCATTGTATTTATTTGCTGTGTGGTTAAACATTTATTATTTATATTTAATTTTCCCAGATTCAAAGGGGCATCACTAGTGGCTGAGTGCCTGCAGATTCAGTGCGGCTCCTTCACACACTTATTTATGTAACCTTGGCCTCCCCTGAGGGGCTCCCATTTCACTATGTGCCATCGGCCCCTTAATTGGCCTCACAGATCACACCTTCTCCTTCGGCTCACCCAGGTCCCCGTGACTCATAATTTCTAAGATATTAAATGTGGTTGAAACAAAAGAGTTCAGTGAATTAAAGTCAGGAAGTTTCCTATCCCTCCTAAACCTTCGCTTTCGATTCCTTCTTTAGGGTGATGGCCAGCCTGGGGTCATCGCAGTTGGTCTGGAGGTCTCAGAGAAGGACCAGGCTTCTCTGGGCAGGAGATGGACATGCTGGCTGGTGTGTCTGGCCATTGGCTTTGCACTCAGCTGCATCTTTTTGATAACAGTTTCTGGCAGTAATTAGACTCCAAGCAGCTGATTAACCTGCAGGGATGTATGGAAGCTGGTTTTGCTATTAGATGCCACAAGAGAGGCAGGACTCTCTCCTTGGGACTCTTTTGCACAGCCCCCTTGGATGGACAGTGGGTGGTGGATGGGGGAGAGCCATCCTCTGCCTTTAAGCCACCCCAAAGCCACCTTTTCCTACTCCTTAGCACTGCAGCACCCCCCCAGGTAACAAGGTTGTTTGGGTAACAAGCTTGCAGGGCAGCCAGGCTGGGACCCCTACCAGGGTGTAGACTCTGGGGTCTAAAAATGCAGTTTTCAGAGCCAGGAAGACCAGGAACTCCTACTGACATTTCCTAAGAAGTAAAACCAAGTCAAGGCAATAGCTTTGGATATTCCTTTTGTGGTACATTCTCCTGACAATCTACCTCAAGCACTTTAGGGATACATCTGACCCAAAGATGCTGCATTTCACTTCCAGCCACCAGGTGGGATAATCCAGGAATAATCCAGAGGTTTACTCCAAACACACACCAGAAAATGCATTTACAGCTGTTAAATTTTATCTTAGACAATAAAGATCCAGTAGCAAGCAGTTCCATGTGGCAGTGATAAGGCAAAGGCATCCGGACAACTCAAACACATGAGGTTTTCACAGGGGTAACTAAATCTCCAGATGAAGGGAGTTGATATCCCTGGTATATTTTTACCCTGTTGCCAGCTGTTTGGGCTTAAAGAGAAACTTCACTGCCATAGGTAGAGCTATTTTCACATTAATTGTTTTATACCTTCTCCTTAAATATATCACAAGCTGCACTTGGAGACAGAGTTTGAGAGTAAGCACTGTTATGCTGGAGCTGTCATGTGTGAGTAATCACAGACCTAATTGAAGCTGGCCAGCCTATTAAATAAACATCCACCATAAACGAGGGAGCAAAGAAATACCCTTTAGTTTGGTAATAGTTGAAATGATGGAAACCAGTACCTGAGGTAGGGACCAGGGTTATGAGGTTAGAGTAGCAGGAGGGCTAGGGAGAGAGAGGTTTCCCCAAGCAACTCATAGCAGTGTGCTGCAAAGCAGCAAGAACCAGAAAGCATCAGCAGCCAGCGTTAGGAGGGAGAACAAAGAGGGAGCTTTGTGGGACAGGTTGCTGACCATGGCCAGCCTGGATTTTGGGGTAAGGAGACTGTGGTCTCAAGGAGTCCGGCTTTATTGCATCCCAGGAATCATGACTTCCCACCACGTACTGTTACTAGATTGGCTAAAGCTTGCAAAATAGCCTAACAGAAATCATCCTCCCAGCATCAAATACTGCCTAATCACCCCACTGAAATGGGCAACAAATACAATCTTGCAGCGCTTCTTGTGTTCCTTGGGGAACCACCTAATCCTCTGTGTTGCCTGCCAGTTTTTCCTTGTCCTTGGGAATTCCACGTACAGAAAAAGCTAGAGATTTCCAGAGCAAGGCACTCACTGCTAGAGGCTCTTGCAGCTTGCTGCGGTGCCACAGGCAGCACTGAGGCACACGGGCATCGGAGGCTGCTCTCCAGGGAACGTAATGCAGGACTGGCATATTTTCACCCCAGCAAACCTTGCAGCATCCTGCCTCTCCTCGTCCCCTCGCCAGATGTTGCACGGATGTGTGCGAGTGGCGCTGCCTCTTTGGGAGGTGATGAGAAGAGGGTGATGCACCGAAGTGACATGCTCAATTTCCCTCAAAGATGATGCAGCCACAGTAACATTTTTTCCTGCTGATGGCGTCCATGTGTCTCTCCCTTCTCACTGGAGCTCTGTTAAACACTGGGATGTGGTATGAGCGTGTGTGCACCTCCTGTTCCCTGAGCCATCCCTGCCTTTCTGGGGAGGATGAGGTGCCTGGCCTTCCGTGGTTAGTTTAAGAAAAACACTCTCCCAGTGATCAGTGCCTGTATGAAGTAGATGTATGGTTTCAATTCTGTCCTTGAGCCATGGATCATTTAATGTTGTCAACACATATACATCCTTCTCAAACATCCCACTGAGAATTTCTAGGGACTGGAGACAGCTTAAAGCTAGCGTTACAGCAGCAGCTTCATATTTGCTTTCAGATCCACGTGCATTTTTTAATACTAAAGCTTGCATAATTGCTACTGAATTTCTAAGCAACTTCTTCAAAGGGGCAAAGGCGTACTAACAGCAGGAGTACTGGTGGTGCAGCAGGAACAAGGCCTGTTGTTGGCTTACAGCTTCCCAGCAGCTGCTCAGAGGTGGTGTTTGAGGAGCCCTGAAGAAGGGCTGGGTTGGGACCTCCCAGCTCGGCGTGTGTTTGAGCACGTTTTCTTCCTGACCTGGGATGTGCTTGCCAAACAGCCACTGATGCTAGGTGCCTGCATCAAAAGCATTTTGGTGCAGCATGAATCTTGCCAAGGAAGCTTGCACTGACATCCTGCTTTGAAAAGTGGGATAGGGCACTGCCAGCCTTATTTTTTTTGGGGGGAGGTGGAAGTTTGGAGATGCCCAGAAGTGGAGTGAGATGCTACATGCAATGGCAGGTAAAGGGTCCATCACAAGGCTGATAGAAGCAGGGCTATGAAAGGGGAGACAAGGTTGTTCCTCAGTATAACAGAAGGATGTCCTGATCTTTCCCAGCTAGTGGAAATGGAGTTGCAGCTAGATGGGGGCTAGTACCTTCTGGTTTTGAATGTTGCAGTCACTCTGAGGAGTGAGGTGTGCTCCTGTTTCACGGCAGTGTGGTACCAATCTCTGGTAGGCATGCTCATCCCCACAGGGGTCAGTCTCCCCTGGGTAAAGGGCAGGGACCACCTCAGGGAGCAGGTCACTCTCCTCTTTGTTAGCTGCCAGCTGCTCTCAGGTGCTGGGGAAGAGACTGATGTAAGGTGATAATGTCTGCTGGCTGCAGCCTGAGAACAGGAGGCTGTGGCTTTGCTGGAGAGGCTGCTTACTGCTGAGAGGTATGGATGGAGCTGGGTATCCAACAGCTCCATGTGCCTTTGGAAATGTAGAAGGGCTGTGGGTGGTGATGGTTCCCTGGCTGCACACTCAGCTGCAGGGCTCTGCTGCAGGCATAGGAGACAGCTTCTCCCTCTTGCTGAGGAAGGGCATTTCTGGGGTGACACCAACCTGAGGTGTCCCCCTGTACCAAAGGGGATGTCCCTTCTCCATCCCCCTGGCTGCCATGGGGCCCTGCGCAGCAGCACATCAAAAGCACCTGGTCAGCCAAACTCCATTTACTGTGTCTATGAATTTATTATCTTTGGAGCCCAGGGTAATTACTTTACAACTCTGAACATTAAATATCATTTGTCTTATTCCAGGAGGTCCAAATCTTTATGAATTTTATCTGATGCTTGCTCCCTTCAATTATCTGCCATCAGGAAAAGTTTACTGTTGCTGCAAAAATATCAATTTTCCAGAGGTTGCAATACATTCACTCTCCACCTCTGTAATTTACAAACTTACATTCTTATGATTAGAAAGAAAAATGGCTAATAGGAGAAATAGTCATGCAAAATCGATACTGAATAAGATGCTGCCACCTTTTGGCTTAACCTAATTCTACATGTGGGGCCAAATTCATCCCTGGTAACTGCTTTGCTGGGAGAGGAGCTGCAGTGGCCTTGGGGCTGCCTGTGAGGGATGGAGCAGGATGGGGAGATGGAGCATGATCTGGGGGGGCTCACCTCATGACTGTGAATGAGGCATGGGAAGCTGATGCTGTGGGGGTTGCAGGCTATTAAGCAAGGAAATTTTCCATAGCTGTGTTTCTGCAGCACATTTCCTTCTTGCACATTCAGAGCCAGAGTGGAGGTTCCTGGCAGGATTTTCTCCTCCCCATCCAGCCATCCTGGAGGCTGCTCTTGGAGCTGTGTCCTGAGCACAGGGACCAGCACTGGGCTGCAGGCTTGTGTCCTTGTTGATGCGCAGGGAAACAGGGTCTGGGATCTGATGAGACTCAGCACATGGCTGAAGGTACTGGTTAGACAGTTCATCTAAGCTTGTAGGCAACCTCCACCACGTTGTGTGTCTGCAGCACAGTTAGACAGGATGCAACATCGCGGGACTTGCAACACCATCAGTCTCAGTAGCTATTGAATGTACTTATTCTTCAATTAAATGCCACTGCAATGGGCTGTGGAGCCCAAATGCTGCTGTGCTTCCAAAAGAAAACAATAACAACAACAAAAGGCATTCATTTTTTGTAGCAGAGGTATTCCAAATTGCTAAGTACTGCAGCATAGCAATCCCGATGTTGCTCTGTCTCCTTGCCCAATGACACAGGGGTTTTTCAGCTGAATACCAACAGGCATGTGATTAAAAGCTCTTTGGATTCTACAGTTGTGGGATTTCCAGCAGAACTTGCTATTTCTCTCATATCTTGCCCCTTTGTTTCCGTGAGTCCGGGGCAGAGTCTGAATTCAGTAATTGCCACCTGCATTTGCTTTGCTGTCTTCCCAAGGAACTTGTTTGAATAAATTGAATTGGCAAATGTATTGTTCAGCTGCAGAGCTTTGTGTCAGGAATAATACAGGTATTACCAGTCTCTCTATTACAGCACTGAGCACACTGCCAGGGACAGTGAACTGAGGCATGAGAGCTCCCTTTGAGCAGCTCTCTCGGCTTCCTTTTCAGGGAGAAGACCGTGTTTTTTTGGATAGTTGCTCCATGCCCTAAATCAAGAGCAGAAGGAGATACTTGGAGCTTCCTCAGCATGTGCAGAAACTCTCCTCTGTTGGGAAATTCTCTGCTGATATGTTCCTATGGCTTGTATCTATGCTTCCTTCACTAGGTGAGACTTGGGTGCAGCAGTCACCTTGTTTTCCATGAACCAGTCAGTCCCACTGACTGCAGCAGTAGGTCTGCATCGGTAGAGCTCAGAGCAGTGTGGTGGGACAGGCAGGTCCTGGGGTTGTACCCTGTCTGGGCAGAGCAGGGCATTAAGCTGCAGGGCTTTGCTGAAGGACCCAAAGGACTGGGTTAGGCTGTGGAAACTCAACAGTCAGAAGCTCAGGAGCATAATCAAGGCACTAACTGGGTGCTGGGCAAGTTCTTTGGTTTGGGGACTGTCACTCATGCATTTCTTGGGTGCTTCCAAGATGGAGGTGATCTGAATGCGCCAAGGCGTGAAGTTTAAAGTTCGTCAGGGATATCAGCTCACCTGTATCCTCCCTAACTTGACGTGATCAAGTGGGAGAAATAAGCTCTCCTGCTTGCAGGCCCATGGAGCCTGAGGGCACAGTCAGCACACACCAGCAAGTCAACAACTACCACCATGGTGGAGGTCTCTCCTAGTACCCACAAATGACTGCGAAAGCAGGGACAGGAGCCCATGACCTTGAGGAGAGCTGTAACCAGTGGTAGATGGCAGCACAGCTCTGCAACCCCTGCGCCCTGGGCCGTATAGTGACCAGGTTTCTGCAGGAGATGCAGAGGGCTCTCCAGGCAAGTGGTCCTCCTGGGACCATCCTGGGAGGATGCTCCATGGCACAGGGCAATGGCATCACCTCCTCCCTCAGCCGGGGCTTACAGAAGAGAGGCCCGCCCAGCTATTAATGAAGGCTCAGTGGTTGTATTTTAACGATGGGGTTGCCTGAAACCCCGAGGCCTGCCAGGTTGAGCAGTGTCCTGCAGAAGCTGCTTGGCCACGGAGGTGACCCCACGTGCAGGTTAGCAGGGACATGGTGCCACCTCGTGGCACACAGCTCCAGGAGTCACACGTCCTTGTCCTTGACATCTTCCCACGGGGGGCATCACCCTGTGGGTGTCCCACTGCTTCCCAGGGCTGTCTGGTGTCTCCAAGGATGTGGCTGCACCAGGCCACCAGTAAACGGGTGGTTCGGACTGATGGGTGAGGGTTTACTCTCTGGAAAGCAGGAGAAATGGCTAAAACTGTTGTCCTACCCCCTAGTCTGAGTAGTGGCTGCAATATTGGGTATGAACCAAACTCATGCTGTCCAGCTCAGCCATTACTTTTGGAGAGAATTTCTTTAGGTCTGTCTGCCCACTATGGGATCCATACATTAACAGGGTCTCCTCCCTTGCTTAGGTATTCCCCATGGATCTATCCTTTGTCTCCCAAACTAGAGCAGGACTCTCCTTACCACCCTCCCCTGATCACCCACATCCACACTCCCGTGCTCATCCAGACTAGAAATGGGCTTGGTTCCCTTCTGCACCTACAGCATAAACCAAACCCCACTTACGAGAAATTAGGTTTATTTCTTAGTGGTACAAACTGATAAAAAACCCCAGATGGCTCTGTTTGTCTATGTAAATAAAGGAAAAATAAAGACAATGCTGAGGTTTGGCACTGCTGTTAAATCATCAGTTGAAGTGCTTAAGGATAGAGTCTCAGTTTTCAGTGAAATGCTTTAATTCAAAACCAGCAATGCCATGAGTAAGGAGGCTCCAGCCTCTAACTTCCCTTGCTGATTGATGGCATTGCGGTAGTGCCTAGGAAATCAGGGGCTTGGTGGTTGTGGATTGGATCCTATTGTGCCATTTGCAGTATGGACTCAACAAAAAGACAATTGTTATCCCAGGGGAGTCTGCCACGGAGACCCCTAATCTGTTTTCTGCTACGTGTTGCCAACTGACATTGTAAGACATCAGTGTTTGATCTGTGACCACAACTCACCTGATAAGGGACTTATTTTTCCATTACTATTAGAAAGGCTGTTGCAACTCTTCTCACTCTTTGAGATAGCCTTTTTGGAGCTATGTGCCCGTTCTACCACTGCCAGCTTGGCTGCCATCTGTGCCTTTTCCTTTTGGGATGGGACATTCCCAAACAGCAAAGCAAATGGCTTGATTCTGCTGAATTTTTGTTCTCCCTATACAGCATAAAGTGATACTGAAGAAGGAAAAGCCTTTTGTTTTTAAAATTATGCTCCTTTTAGAGCATCCTATCTGGATGCTCTAAAAGGGGGTTGGAGACATAGTGGGTGTCAGAGGCAGTGGGAGATACAATGGGGTTTATATCTAAAACACTAAATGTGAGGTTTCACGTGGAGGGCCAAGAGCTGGGGATTAGGAGCACTTGGTCTTTAACTGAAGTTCAATCTACCAAGTAAACCTTTGTTTTAGTATAACCCAAGGAAATAATTTAACATCCTTGTACGGGTCTATACTATCCTTTCCAGTTTACTTCATCATTTAGGAAGGCGGGTTTAAACAAGAGACTCTTCTGTCGAAGATGTGAGCTCATGCTGGTATAGTGGTATCTGTGCAAATCCGGCAGTGTATCCGCGGTTGCGGCAATGAGCCTTTAGGCACTTAGCAAGGATTTGCCAAGGAGCCTAAGGGCTGATACACACTTGAAACTCAATGGGATTTAGGTACCTAAATGCATTAGGCTGCTTGAAAAATCCTGGCCTTTGAAGTTAAAATAGGCACTAACAAAAAATGGCTAAAAAATAATTAAAATAATAAAATTCAGGCTCAACCTTCCATGAAGGCAGTGGGTGCTCTGAGTTTTGCACCCAAAACAAGGCAACGGGAGGCGGTCACCAAAGGCAACTGAGGGGCTCCACCAGCATGAGGGTTCAGAAGAGCTCCATCCTTCATGTCTCTTGCCCCATCAGGAATTGCGGAATAGGCCCTCCCAACTATTTCCACATCTGATGGATGTCTGCATGCACAGGAATGATCCAGGCCATTTGTCTGGGGACATCCACCTTGTGAGAATGTGTGAGGAAAAGATTAACAATGCCTTTTTTTTGTTGTGGTTGAGAAGAATCTTAGGAAATTAAAAGTTGGAGAACTCATCTTTGTTTTTTCTCCTTAAAGTTACTTATGAATTGAGAATGGCTCTGCTCATATTTCTCTTTTATTTGCTATCTCCCCAGGCTAAAGTGTTGTCTATTTATCTTGCATATTAGGTTACTTTTCATGGGGTTCCTGCTATTATATTTCACCTCTAACTTTGTTAGTTTGTGTTTGATATTAAATTATGTTGAATAAAATGGGAAGCTCAAGGACATTTTTCAGCTCCATCCTGAAATGAGGTTCTTAATCCTGTTTCTGGGTCTGCCCCTGTAGCCCAGCCTGCGGGGACAGGATCGGGTGGGTAAGAAGGGCAGCAGAGGTGTGTATCAACTATGTGCTTTGCTGGGTGAAGTTGCAGCAGAATTGTGTCTGTAAAACCAGTCTGTTCATGTACACTGATTTTGGAAGCATCTGTTTAGAAATGGGTTCTAATAATATTGACACCATCACCAGATAAGATCCAGGACTAGTTAAACCACAGCTTCGCAACTCGGTGCTCCTTTGGGAATTAGAAGAAGTAGCTGAGCTGTCACTCTAAAGCTGATCATGGGCTCGTTTAACTATGTCATCCCCTAAGACAGCCCTTTCAATTATGTCAACCTGCCTGCTCTCCCTAGACTCTAATTTTAGAGCAGCAGTAGCTAATATTCTTGGAAAACTGATCCGCCTCCACAGATCTCTCCTCTCTGTCTGCTGCTGTTAACGGAGTATCCTGTGGGGAGATCGGACTGCTTTACTTCCCCTCCTGTAATAAACCTAATAAAAATAGGTACCATTAGGTTCCTTTGTGTGTGGTCTCTTTAAGACACTTATCTGAGCTATGTAATGGAGATGTCACGTCTCCTCCACAGAGGGATATGGCAGCACCACAGGGTCATTGCAATAAAAATAAAACTAACTTTTAAGAGCGTGGTATGAGATTATGAGCTGAAAAGCAGGTTGATAGGATTGGAGTTCAGAGACCTGCAAGAGGCAAATGTGAGCTGGTGTCACCCAAATGTTAATGCTGCAGTGGTGGCTTTGCAGCTGGAGCAGCAAGCAGGATGCTCCTGGCTGGTGCAGGAATATGATGGGAGATGGGGTAGCCCTCGGGACCCCAAAGACAGGGGACATATTTGTGCCTTCTGGATGGTGCTGGGAGGAGTCTGGGGCACACAAGATGGAAACGAGATGGATGGACTCATGTGTCTTGGCCATGGGCACCTCTGTGATGTGCTGTCCCTCATAACACTCCTTTATGGGAAGGAGACAGACCCTGCCCAGAGAGATAGGATGGAGCTAGCCGCATCCCTGCCTCCCCATTCATGCTCTGTCCATAGCTGGTAGTCATCCTCCTGCCTTCATAGGCTTGGCAGCACAGGAGGAAACAAACCCATGCGTAGGCTGTCCCACTTGGGGTTTCCATCATGTCAGCATTGAAAAGCAACAAGGACTTTCTCCAGCCAAGCAATTAAAGCTGTCATGAAAGAGAGGACAGGGAAGGCCTTTGAAGACTCTCTCTTTTTGTTCTGGCCAGTGTCACATTCTGCTCAGCTGGGTCAAGTCTCCTTTGTTCACTGCTCCTCCGTGCATGGCCTCAACCAGGCTGGACTGGCCATACTGGAGGATAATGGCGTGTAGGTCTGAGGCTGTCAGAAAGTTTTCTGCTTTCTGCAGAGTCTTTTCCAAAACCATTACTTTTGGGGTCCTGTTTGAAGGAAAAAACATCTGTGAAATTGAAGAAGGCTGTGATCCTCTTCAGAGGTGTTTTATTCCCCCTTTAGAAAGCAGTGTGTGTCCTAAAGCAGACCATGCTGGTGAGATGGGGCGGATGGTGGTGTTTAGTCCCCTGCAGAGCCACCAAGAGGCAATCACAGGGATTGGAGGGAGAGAAAGGGAAGGAAAAAGGAAAAAGCAATAGCCCTCCTCCCCTAAAAAAATAGAAAAGGAGTAAAAGGAAGGAAAGGGAAAGGAAGAGGCAGAGAGACCCTGCAGAGACAAGGGAAGGAGATGAACCCCATCCATTCCACCCAGTGTCACCACCCTGGTGGCAAAGTCCAAGTGTTCCCCTTGCAGACTGGGTTATACAAAACCAATACACTGCAGGCTGCTGGGAAAAGGCACATCCCGCAGGCTCCGGCAAGTTAGTTACACGTAGCTTTCCTTTCATAAATCCATGTTGGCTGCCCCTAATCAAATTCTGCTTCTCAAGCAATTTCCCTTGCTAATTCCTCCTGAATCAGTTCTAACCCACCTATCTCCCTTGTCGCTAAGCTAGCCAGCCTCTAATCACACGCTGCACTGTGTGATCCTTTCCCGAGTAATACAGGGTTCGGCACTTTCCTTCGGTTCTCAGCAGCCTAACCTGTCAGGAGCAACCTTCTAAAAATATCACTAAAGACCTCGGCTAATTTCTAATCCTCATTTCTATTAAGATGGCTGCCTGTACTATGTGGGTTTCTAGACTTGGGATTTACAGTCTTCCTTAAGAGCATCTAATCTGTGCAGAGCCGTTTCCGTTGTTATCCTTACGCAAACTCCTCCCTTCCCTACCATAAAACATGATCCCTTTGGCAGCAGCTCTCCAGTGCAGAGCAGCACCAGCCAGCCAGTGAAGACATCACCCTCTTTTTGCCTCACTTTGTGGCAAGCCTTCCTGGAGAGATCACTGGGGTCCCACTCCTCTTGGACACTGGGTAGGTGCTCTGTATGAAAAGCATCAGCCTGCAAGCTTAGCATGCGATTTTCTTTGCACTTCCCAAGTTCTTGAGTGTTGTGTAAATAGTGTAACAGAGCTGATGTATAGATGCGTAATGGAGCAAAGTTCTCGAAGTACCTCATATAACCAGACTTACTGTTTGTCTTTGGATATTTTATGCTGTTTCCTCCTTCTTCTTAATACTTCCCCATCCCCAACTGTGAAAACCAACCAGGTCAAGAAGAATTAGCAAAGTGGGGGCGTGCCATGCTGCCTGCCACCACCCTGGCAGACACCAGGCAGCTGGCTCAGCTCAGTCAGGGGAAATCCCTTTAATCACAGAGTCTTATAATGGTTGGAGTTGGAACGGTTGTGGATGCTCCCAGCACAGACATGGCATGGCCATCCCCCAAGACCCTATGCAGCAAGCACTGCAGTGGAGGAGATGAAATCAGCTGGCCCTTCACAAACCAAAGACCTGTGGCAGACTGAAATGCTTTGTCATCACAGCTGACCGAAGAATGGCATTAAACAAGGACCTTTGGTAATTTTATGGATTCAGGAGGGAAAACTAGTATGTGTAGGAAGGCCTGGAAATGTGTGGCTGATGACATGGTATCATTTAATCCAGCAGGACTGTGCTGTTGGGAAGGCCAACAGCACCAGTGCGGCCGGCTGTAAGCTGGCACACACAGCAGGAGTTACACAAACACCATGTGGCCAGGTGATGTGGAAGACAGATGAGTGGCACCTGCCAGTTCCAGTGTTGACAGCACAAATTGGCCTTTGCAGTCGCCACCTGCCTTCCCAAAGCTCCTTTTTGTTCTCATAGCTCCACTCTGCATCTGAGTCATCTGCTACAGGAGAAAGCCAGGTGTTTTCCAGGGAGAGCAGGGGCAAAACAACATCTTGTCATTTCTTAATTCCACGACAAATGTCATTACACCAATAGTCCTCACCTCCTCAGTGCGAAACTAGTGTTGTTACACACATTCAAAGATCAACATTTCTAACCTACACCTTGGTCTCAAGGTGCCTCCTTCAAGCGAGATAAGCATTTAAAACCAGAGACCTCCTGGGAAACTTTTTATTTGGATGATTTGTGCAAACCCACGGCTGCAACTGAGGCTTGTCCATCCAAACCAGTCCATACATGACAAAGTCCTGCAGCGGGATCCCAACCATCACCCTGCTGCGACGAGCACACCCTCTCCCACCGAGGTCCATGGATTTGTCCTAAGTTTGACAGTGACCTGAATTAAGCACCACAGCCCGCACAGATGCTGTCTGAGCCCTGATGAAAAGATGAAATGAAAATGACAAGAGGCGAAGTATTTTCTGGAACAAACCAGCCCGACAAGGGCCCTCCGGGCACTCTCACGTCTCCTTATTTGATACACGTGTCCCTGTTTGAGACAGCGCACCCCTACGCGCTCTCCCCGGTCAGCGCCTGCATAACGCGAGTTCACAGCCGCGGCCTGTCCGGGTCAAGCCGGGTCCGAGTTAAGGTCACGCCGGGTCCGGGTCCTCGCTTTGACCCATTACCCCCATCCCCTCCCTGCGCTCCGGTCCCGGATCTGCCCCGTCACCGTCACGGTCACGGCTCCGGCCCCGGCGCATGACTCAGCACCCCTCCCCGCGCGCCGATTGGCCCCCGCCTAGAACGCGCAGCAGACGGCGACGGAGACCGAGCGGCGCCATTGGCTCGGCCCGTCGTGATGTCATCTGTGGTGGCCGGGGCGGGCGGGAGCATGACTCAGCACGTGGGAACGGGGCCGGGCTGAGTCAGCGGGAGGTATATAAAGGCGACGGCATGCCTTGTGTGCGGTCCGGATTCCGAGGGTTCTGCTGTTATGGAGTTCCCGGGGCTGGGTGAGCACTGCTCGGAGCGCACCTGCAAGCAGCTGGGTAAGGAGCGGCCTCAGGGCGCGGTTAAGGGCTCCCTGCGCTGCCCGAAGGGAGCTGTGAGCGGAGATCCTCTGGGCAGCACTCATAGGATGGTGCTTAAGGGATGGATAGCTTGTGTACTGGAGGGGTGGGGGTGTCTAGATTTTGCACCCTGAGTCTCTGAGGCTCTCTGATTGCTCGCAGATATCAGTGCTGGTTCACTGATTCCTTCTAGGTGAATCAGGGGAAGGAGTAACAGCTGAGCCCCAGTGGTTTGTTCTCCTGTCTTGTTAAGCGTCCTTTCTAAAGAGTAAAACTTCTCTGGAGTCTGAGCTTCGGCTTTGTACTTCAATTCCGAGGTCCTGAGTGGTGCATTGCTAAAGTTTCTGTGTCTAGGGTGCTCTCAGGGTATTTATGGCTTGTATGGGTTGAATGCTGTGGATAGGAAGAGGGAAAATGCATCATTCTTGCTTCTTTAATTCTAATATTTGTGGTGACACTTTCTGTAGAGGTAACTATACTTGTGACTAGACAAAATTATGTGCTTTTGAATTTCTGTAGCCTTCTGTGAGTGCTTTTACAGCTGTTAGCTTTGCTTCTTGAGAATGTTTTCTTTTTTTATTCTTCTCACAGACTTCCTACCTCTGAAATGTGATGCATGTGGGGAGGTCTTCTGTAAAGACCACATCCGTTATGATGACCACAAGTGTAGCTCTGCCTACAAGAAAGTAAGTTTGTGGACATGAGGCAGCAATTCACACTGCTGAATTGTCAAGTCATGTATACTGACATGTATTCAGGCTGCTCTGAAATTTGACATGTGGTTACAGTAAAAGTAGATGGAGGAACCACAAGAGTTAATGGTACAGCTGAAGTTTAAATATACAGAAACACATTTCAGAGGTCAGTACTGCTGTGTCTTTCACTTACACCACATTGTCTCAGAGAGAAGTGCTTTATATTTAAAGTAACCTATTGTGGCTTAAAACTTCCTGCAGCCCCAGTCCTTTAAGTCTGAGGACAGTAACCATGGAACTACAGAAGAAATAATTAGAATAAGTGGGGCCAGACTTTGACTTAGATTTCTGGCCTCTACTTGGGCTTTGAAGTGTTAAAAGGCTGCAATTCCAGAAAGCCTAGAAATGTACTTAAAGTCAACCTACCCAGTATGTTGCTGTAAATTTATTTAGCAAAGTGTGCGTGTCTGTTTTTTGGATAATGATTTGCTGTTACTTTGGAGAAGGTTGCCTTTAAAAGCACTAGTAAATGAGTAGAACATAAAAAGCTTGTGAATAGGCTACTATCACCTATGGGTAAGGAAGGGAAAGGATAGAAAAATAAAGTTGCACTTCTAACAGTGGATGTGATTATCTTAAAGTTTTTTTCAAGCCTGAATGATCCTATAATTCTAACCTGTGCTGTATGTGTTTAGAATGTGCAGGTTCCAGTGTGTCCACTCTGTAACGCACCCATCCCTGTACCGAAGGGGGAAATACCAGATATTGTGGTTGGAGCCCACATGGATAAGGACTGCAAATACAACCCAGCACAGCAAAAGCAGAAGGTAAGGAAACTGCTAGTAAAGTCTAGACTGCCTGCCTAATGCTTGTGAAGTTAGGTCTTCTGACAGAAGAATGTGTAGAAGCTTGCTCTGTTTCATCTTAATTCTAAGGCCAGCTTTGTGTCCTCTATTTAGATTTTCACAAACAAGTGCTTAAAGCCAGGCTGCAAAAGGAAAGAGATGATGAAGGTTGTTTGTGAGCAGTGTGGTGGCAACTTTTGCATAAAACATCGCCATCCTCTGGATCATGACTGCAAAGGGAGCAGCCACCCCATCTCCAAGGCAGGGTAAGCTGTATTTATGGTACTTCGAGCTCATTCCAGAATTTCAGAGCTAGTATCAGGGGCTGGTGGGGAGTTCAGTCAATTGGGAATTCCATAAACTACTGGTCAGATCAATAAAGTATCCACTATTTCTTCCTTGTGTCTCAAGCTTAGTTTCTGCAAGTCTGTGAGTCAGGATAAAAGCTTGTCAAATGCTTTCTTAAAATTCTTCTAAGCTTACCTGTGTCAGTGTCTGCTAATTGAGAAGAGGCGCTGGCTAACTCAAGTACCCTTTGGGGTCTGGATCTAAATACTATATCCCGAAGTTCTGCCCAGCACCCTGAAGTAACCAAGAACAATAAAAAATATCTTTCAGGCAAATGTACCTTCATTGTTCTGTGCAATAGGACTTTAAGACTTGTGTGACAGATGGAGATAAGTAAACTGGATGGAAGAGTGAAACTTCACTGGTGTGTACATAAGAGTGCTGAGCCTGTATTTCTTTGTAGATATGCTGCTCTGATGAGAGCTTCTCAAGCTGCCTTCGAGTCAATAGGAGCAATTGGAGTGCCATCTGATGGGAGTCTGCAGCACAACAGGTAAAAGCTGTAGAAGGAAAAAAGACAAACATCATTTAAAAATAGTCTTGTATCAACATGATGTAGGAGTGCTGCTGTCCTACCTCTAAGCTGCTCTAGAGTTGGTCACCTTTGCTTGCTGTTGGGAATGTAGCAGAGGTGTTCTGACAGCACAGCTGTATCTTTACTTGTCCATCCTGTACTGCTTAAGGTTGCTATACAGACAGAAGCATTAGGGCATTAAATTGGTTTAATGGCAGATTGGTCTTCTGCCTCCTCTGTGTGAGGCTTGTTCAAGTTCTGGAAAAATGGTGTGTCAGCACAATGTCAAGGAGAGCATGGCAAGCATTGGAATTTTACAATGAACGGCCCAAGTCCTTCCCTGCTGGGCTGGACCTGCTTGTGACTGAAAGTTTTAGGCATGTAACTCTTACAGTGTATTCTTACGTCTTTCAGATGCAGATGGTAGAAGCTTTTCACATCTGGATCAACCCTCTGTCTACTTAATCTTGTCTACTTATCTCTAAATTTTTCTATGCAGTTAACTTATTTTTGTTTGATAATGTTTTGTGCATTCAATAAACTGTTGCCCTTTCTAAGTTAACTTTGTTCTTGTATTTGGAATAAGGTCTTAATATTCTGGAAAATACTCAGTGGAGGAAACTGGGCAGTGGTAGTAGGAAGGTGACTGAAATTAGTGTGAAAGACAGCCAACTTAGCTTAGGTAATGCTAAGTATGAACTGAGTCTTCCAAGATGAAAGTCTGAAATACAAACTGCTGTCATACATCTCAATCCTTTTGGAAGTGACCTGGCACACAATGCAGCATTCTGCTTGATAAATGACATACATCAAAATGAAGCAAGTTTTTATATGAACTGCCTATTGGTTTCTGACTGTCACTGGAAGTACTTGATTTATAAAAGCTGTACCTAGCTTTCCTAGGCCCTCCCTAAGCAATTCACTGAAGGCTAGTGCTCACAGAGGCATGTACGGCGTTGTTCTTCATAATTTATTGCCCCTTAGAAACCTGGAATTGCATGGGTATTTTTTTGCAGTTTTGAAGGGAAAAAGGAAGCCAGATAAAGCAGCATTAACTGTTTGCCTCGTGTAGTGAGAATGAGGCTAAAATAGTGTTTTCTAGGGAGGCTGTTCTTGCTGCCTTCCTGGAAAGCTTAAACAAATGAAGACACAACAGATATGCTCCATCTATTATCCTGATCAGCTATCTTGGCTCTTTAAAACTGCATGAATATCCAGCTGCTTAGCTTTAGGCTTGAAATATTGTAGGTTGATGAAATGGAAATGTGCTGTTAATGAACAATGCTAATTCCCCAGCTGGGATCTAAGTAGACCTCTCATCCAGCTAATTGTGAGGAAAAATGCCAAGGCTTACTGATGGTGTCAGGAGGTCAAGACCTCAATTTCATGTGTCATTGGAGCTGTTCCTCTGCATGCTGGGGCTGGTGGGCTGGAATGTTGGTTTAGGACTGACTGGAGGGTAATTGCAGTCCCTTGAATCACCTGCAGCTGCACGTGCCCGCTGCTGTTCTGCTGTGGTGGGAAGATGAGCAGTTTGCATAGCAGAAAATGCTGTGTTCCTTGACCAGGGAAAAATGATCTTTGATAAATACTGTAGGGAATGTGAGCATAAGTGCTATAATGCCTATGCTTTATACAGCCTTGAGGTTGTACTGCAGCTGTGTGAAGACTGTTGTGTGCCTCTGAAGAGGCTTAATCCTTAGAGTACAAATGCTGCCTAAAACAGAAATGTGGATTTATGGGCTTTGACAGGGGTAGTGTGTAAACAACCACCCTAGTGACTTGTAGGCCTTTCATCTGAAGGGGCAGATAAAATGTAATTTCTGGCCAACATGGAACAAAATACCTGTGCTATCTTATCACATCAGGCCAAACATGAAAATCTTATGCAGTAGAAGTTGTTGGAGAAGGCTGAAGCTATATGAAAGACTGTAGTTTGCCAAACTACATATGTAGAGTGGGTATGAGTTACTGCTGCTAATTCCATGTAGTCTATTTTTATGCAGCTGTGGTCAAATTTGTGATGTGACAATATCTGTAATACTGTGTTTAACCACAGGATGTCACAATAGGATATGTAATTAAAAAGCCAGACCGGTATTTTTGGAAGCTTACACACAGAAAACATACCTTCCCTATTCACATTGGAACAAAAGCTTAAATTAAAACTCTAATTTTAGATACCACCACCTGCTCATTATCCTCTGTGCTCTAATGCCATAATACATCCCTAGCATCTTGCTGCAGTATTGGGACTTTTTATAATCTTTCTCTCTAACTGGCTATGCATTCCCAAACAATGCTGTGCACCCCACTGGTGGTGTGGGAAGGGGTTTCTAGTGGAGACCCTGTCCTAGAGGCTTTGTTTGGGACAGCAGGATTAGCATCCCATGATGTGGGGAGGAACGGTGGAAAGTGGGATGTTGGCTTTGACAGGAGAAAGAAGCAGGTTTACCTCTTCCCATTGGTGCATGTACAAGGAGCTACCACCAGGACCTGCTACCACAGCTGTTGCTGGGATCAAACTTAATGAAAACAAAAGCCCAGTTTCAGGTTGTCACAAAAAAAAAGCAGCTCCATCTTATGTGTGCGCTTGTGGTAAATGTTTTTGCCCTCAAATTACCAAGGGGAGACGGGAATGTTTGTGTGCACTGTATTTATAGAAAATGAAAACACGGAAACCAGTTGGTTCCTTAGAAGCCTTGTCCTGCGAGCTGTCTTTTTGCCCTCTCAAACCGCAGCATTCGCCTCTTCCCATCACATTCCCTCAGACCCGATGAGGATAGCAGATAACGCTGCTTCAGACACACAGCCTTTAGGATTTGCTGGCTGGAAGGAATCACCGTTGTCCAGAAAGCAGCCTCCCACTGCCTTAGCCGCTGGCCCGGCACCCACGGGGTGATACAGGAGCCTGCTGCGGCCGGCAGCGCTCCGGCCTGCGTGCGGGGAAACGGGGTGCCGCACAAGGGCGGGCGCTGCCAGACCAAGCGGCTCCCCGTCGGGCCCAGGTTGAATCCCTGCCGGGCTGCGGGCGGCTCCCGGTCGGGCGGGTCCCCGTCAGGCCCGGGGCGGGTACCGGGCCCGGCGCGCACCTCCCGGGCAACGAAAGGGCGGCGCGGTACCGCCCCTACACGCCGATGGAGGCGGAGGCCTCTTCCGTAGCGCATCATGTCGCGGGAAGATGACGTCACCCGTCCCCCAGGAACCGGCCGAGCGCTCCTCACAACGCGTGCTCCAGGTGGGCGTTTCAAATCTGAGCGCGGCTTCCTATTGGTCAGCCGGTGGATTGGCATGGCGAGGACCAATCAGACGCCTCCATTCTCTCCTTGCAGCCAGTGAGAGGGAGGGGGCGGGCCGCGGCGCCAAGCGTAGTGCTCAGTTAAATGTGCGAAGGAGGCGGGATCGTGAGGTGCGTGAGGGGAGCGGGAGAGGAGCAGTGCGGGCGCTCGGTGTCTGTCGCTCCGCGGGGCCGCCATGAGGCGGGGGGTGTCCCTGTCCCGCATGGCGGGGTCGGGAGGGTCGCTTCTCAGGAAAGGAAACGCAGCCCCGGGGTCCTGGGGTGGGAAGGCACCGGGTCGGAACCTCCCCAGCGCCGCCCGGGGCCTGCTCCCGCCGGGTCTCGCTGCATGTCGTGCCTGAAGTGTCCCTGTGGTGGAGGTGCCGGGGGTCGAGCTCCTTCAGGTGGTACAGGCTCTTGCCACCTCCGTTTGTGAAGATTAGGCTGTATGGGTGCCTGGGTTTTGGGCTGGTTTACCTTTCAGAGTGTGCTTCAAGCTAAATACTTGTGATGGAGACAGCTGTTGTGTTTATGCTGTTACACAGAAAGCGGCTGTGTCGGAGCAGCTATTGAGAGCCCCTTAAATCAGATTTTTTTTGTCAGAGAAATAATATGCCATTACAACTAGGCCTGATTTTACAACCAGGTTCTTTACAGCTCCTGTTTGCCTTTGCCCTCAAGTTATTGTAAAATGAAAGATACAACTCATAAGACATACTTTTTTAAGCATGTTTTTCCCCATTAATCTATATAAAACCAGGAAAACTTAAAGTTTCAGAGAGAACTTGTGGTTTAAAACTATCTGTTTAGTAGTCAGGTAGGCTTACTTTTTGCTTATGAGTATGTGTGTATGCACACGTGTATTAATGAGATGACTAACAGTCACATGTATTAATCTTGAGGAGAGGTCTGACTGGTGTTACCTGAGGTGGACAACTGATCAAACGGTTCAGTGTGATGTGCTATAAGCAGCAGCAAGCACAACACGTGTTATGGGGGATTACTGCCAAGAGGGTCAGTGAAGCATTTCACAGAGTGGGGCCTGAGAGGACAGTATGTGTTGAGTTTTCTACAGGAGAATGACATTCTAGTTTTACAGTAGCCTAACTATGGTGTATTCCTAAAGGAAACAGGATGGAAGTTCTCCAAAATGGATAAAAATTCAGTGCAGATGTGTGTTTTGTAGTTAAGTAGCCACAAATCATTCTTGTACCAGTGTAATTATGGTATAACTCTGTATACAAGGTTGATATTTAATATAAAAAAAAGGTTCTAATTCCAGTTTGGTGGTTTCTATTGCAGAATAGTTCTCATTTAGAATGTCAAAAACAAATGTGGAAAAAAAGAAAAAGAAAGCAGAAAAAAGAAAAAAGCTAAAGCAATGTGTGGCCCAAAAGGGAGAGGTAGAATCAGAAACTGAACCAAAGAAAAAGAAACAAAACCTGCAGGTAAGTTCTTCCAGTTTTGACAGTTTCATTCAATAAAATGCAGTGTATTGTTACCTGTGATGTGAGGGGTTCAGGATTCAGTACTGAGTCTGAATATACTATTCGATTCAGTTGCAATGGTTCCTTGATGCAATATACCCAGTGTGAAAGCTAAAAGGTGAAGATAAATTGAGCCAAATCTAGATACGGTTGTATGAGTCAGAGTACATGTTTGTTTTGGATGCTTCTGTGAAAGAATGGGTGAGAGAATGTGGGTGAAGGGTGGACTAAATGACTTGAAGCAACTGTCATATGGCAGTATAGGCATAGCATAAGTCTTCATGTGATCCTGAGTGGCTCGAAAAAACATGAAGGATATTTTCTTGGAAACCGTCTTGATTTTTGGGCAGAATGTCAAGTGACCAGAAGGTGTCAGCAGTCTCTTTGTATTATTGAACATTTTATGAATTAATTTTATAAGCATCAAATTAGCAATATGGAGTTGTTATTTAAGTGGAAACTTAGAGCTGTAAGTTTTTTGTGGTGAAAATGGTACATAAACAGGGTAATTCAGTTCTGCTGCTCAGAGTGTTTACTGTAGAATGTGGATCAAAGAAATATGAAGTGGTTTGATAATGTCAAGAAGCAGAGAAGGGAAGGCAAAGGACTTCCAAAGGGCTTTTCCTCAGGACTTCTCAAGGTGATGTTAAGCCATGGTCTTAAAAACTGTCTTAGGTTTCCTGACCTAACATAAAATAGGTGTGAAAAGCTGTTTGTTCATTTATCATGAGATGTATAGATCAATGGAGATCATATAACTAAAAGGTAGTACTTCTTATTTCGTTATTAGACTTTAATAAAGTTTATTGGCGAGAATATTTTTTGAGAGGTTTTTCATGCATAAGCATCTCTGGCTATTACATTTAGAGTTTGTGAAGCGTAGTATACTAAAAGCCAACCTATTGGCAGTAGCTAGTCAGAGGTCTGTAAATTCATGCAGTTATGAACTCAGCAGAAATGTTCTTAAGTAGGAAAAGATTGCACCTTTGTCTATATCAGAGCAAAAGTAGGAAATCTGGTATTTACAGCTTAATAAAAGGGAATGTTTCTTATTTTCTTTGTAGGGTGTGTATTATAGACTTCAGGTTCACAGTATGATAATTCAATTTGAATGAGAATAATTTTCTAGCATAAACCAGTGTGAATTTGAAATGTCAAAATTAAAAATATATTGCTTGTGTCAATTTCATGTAGAAGTAGAAGAAGTCCCTGTTGGGCTTCAAACCCTTTGCAAGTGGGACCTTTTTGGACCATTTGATATCAAGTGGTAAATTCTTGGAACCCCTCCTGTTAGTTTTTGTTGGCCATGCGGACTGTAAGACTGTGAAAGAAAAAGCAAGTGTGAAATGCAAAGAAGAATCCTTAATACTATTGGGGAACACTACTAGGCACAACAGTTCTTGGAATTATGAAAATTGGTGTCAGTGGGTGGCTTAAACATGTATATAGTGTTAGTTTTAGGGAGTACCATATAAGGGCTATGAGAAGCCTTTTTTTGGCATCAGCTTTATAAGCTGTAATTGTTGATAGTAGGAAAGTGTAAGTTAGTAGGCCACTTTTTTCTTTTTTGTTTGAAATGGCTGTAGAGAATAAAAAATGTTTAGGCAGATCTTAAAACAATTTTACTTCAGAAATGATTAATGGAAGTTGCCTCTGCCAGTTTATGATTGTTGTTCAGGATGTATGCTCCCAGCTTTGGGTGATGTACTCAGTTAAGTCACAATGGCAGTTATGCTTCAAAATGCTTTTGGTCACCAAACCTTGACAGTATGGGAAATGTAGTAGAAAACAAGGTAAAATTGTTTTGTGTATACAGGAAGATCAGGAGACACTCTGAGGCTGCAGTGATGTGCTCAGTTAGTCGGGATGGTTCCAAAGAAGAAATTTGGAACAAAAATTAAGGCAACTGCTGAGAATGTTTATTTTGCAGTCTTACTTTAATTTTATTTCTGTTACTTTAAAATAAACTGGGACCTTGATATATTTACAGAAATTCCTGAATCATGATGACTGGACTCTGACGAGCTGTGATTGACTTTTAATGCGGCAGCTGAATTAAAGAAAACATTTTTTTGGCATTCTTAAAGCAAGGATGGGTAGACTCCAGTTTCTCCTAAGGAGTCTCATATATGATGGAAAGAACTCAAAAGATAGCTATATGACACATTGCTTTTGGTGGGAGAGAGTTTTCACTGGTTCATTAAGTCACTTTCCTGTGATTTACTTTTTTTTCCTATTCTAGTACAGCAGTTTGTCTCCAATGTGGAAAATGTAAATCTCTAATTGATATAGAGCTGCAGGCAGTCAAGTTGAAATGTATCTGAAGTGACTGGATTTAATGTACATTGGTCATTCCTTCCTGAAATTTGTTTCAAAAACTCTTACCAGCCTAAGACCAAAGCATTTTTCCTTGGAACAGCTTGACCTTTCGGAGTAATCTTGATGTTTTATTGATTTTCATCTACTCACTTTCTTCTGTTTATATTAAATAGCAATGAGCAATTCAAGACCAATATAAGTGTTATCATGAATTATCTTACAACCACAGTTTTAAATGACACATGTCTAGTGGAGCTGAGCAATGCAAGTTTTAAAACTTAATTCAGACTTGTGTTTATTCTGACAGATTTTCATAATGTTACTGTTTTATTTAGCTACTTGGCAATAGTCCTTGGATTTTAAACATTGATTTTTATTGTTTGTTTTGTTTAAATGCCTGGACATGAGTTTTACTTTCTTTCTTTCATTGATTTTGTAGTTTACTAACATACTTGCATGTTAATCCTTCTGACAGTTTGCATTTATTCTTTTGACTTGTCAAGTGACACAGGCATAAAGAAGAGAGATTTAAAATGTGCTGCCTTTACTGGTGGTTTGAAGTTAAATACTGGCTTCTGAAAGACCTTGTCTGAGACAAATAAATGTTGTTTCAATTCTCTGAAAAAAAAAATATTTATGATGTTGTTAACATGTCATCTTGAAATAACAGAAGCATTAGAAGTGCTTGTTTGCAATTCCCTTGTCTGGCTTCTGTTTATGGATTTCCTCACTTTTCAAAATTTCAGCTGCCTTAGTGCCACAAAACTCATTGGAACAGCAGTACTGACACAACGCTGTAGATAGGGAACAACATGTTGTGGTTGCTTTGTTTATGACGGCTATTTGAGTTCTACCCACAATGACCTCAGTGTATCAAAGGATCCTTTAACCTTATAATTTTAAGGGGAAATCTTGTTTCTCCAGTTGTTTTCAGAGCTGCAGGGTTTCCACAGAACAGTAACAAATTCTTCCAGAGCTGGACATCTATTGGGCAATTTTAATCCATAGAAAACAACATTAATTTCCTGGTTTTCCCAGTTTAGTCTGGTAAACATTGTAACTTCAAGGAAAATTACAGTAATTACGAGGCAGTCAGTCTTTATGAATCAAATCCTGGTTGAAGGGTCCTTTAGATAAGGCTCATACAGTCAGTGGGTTCCCTTGTATGTTCCTTGCTATCAGCATTGCAAATGGTTGGAGGAGGAGGAATCAACGTTTTCCTCAGATAAAGGCATAATCAGTGGGAAAGGAATTTAATTTTTGAGATTCCATACGGGTAGTACAAACAATGGCAAATAAACAAGTAGTTCATGGTCTTTCTTTACTCAGAGGGCTTGTGTGCAGGTGCCCAAACAGGAAGATCTGTTTACTAAATGGAAAATGGCAAAATTAGTAGTGAAAAGGTTTTTCTATTCAGCTTTTTGGAGGTTATCAGAAAGACCAATAAGGAGTTATTAAGCTAGTACTACAGCAGAGCAAACCACAGAAAAATGATTCTTTAAAATCATTATTCGTAGTGGTGGAGAACTCCATAAAATTACGTTTAAGCTGTGGACATAAATGTTTTGGCATGAGCTTGGTGGAATAGCTGGGAATATTACTTTGATATGATCTGTAATGCTGCTTGTCATCAGGTAACTGGGGTAGTAATTTGAATGTTTAATAAATGCAAACCAGGCATTTGTGCTACAAACTCCATCAAGCAGATACTGTAAAGCTGTCATCAGAAAGTATATTTATTTATTTGAGAACCCACTAATTCATATCAAAGCCTGCTGTTGAAATATTGAGCTGTGGATGATTTGCAAGCAAACTCACTAATCCTTTATTGTTCCATTAATTATTTTTCTTTAGTTAATGGGAAGTTTATCTTGGAAGCATCAAAATAACTTGCTTTGTATTTTCCCATCCTAAAAAATGCTGTGAAGTTACAACGTAATGTGATGTTGCAAGATACTCTTCTGATATTCTGGCTACCATTATTAGCTGTATCTTATATGCATTAAAAATGTATTTTGGAAACTGCTTACATTGCAATTCCACTATCAACACTTCCTGCCTTTGTTTTGTTTTGCTTTACTGGCTTAATCCTCTGTTGTATGCATTAGTGTTATCACAGAATCACACAATGGTTTGGTTTGGAAAGGACCTTAAAGCTCATCCAGTTCCAAACCCCTGCCATGGGCAGGGACACCTTCCACTAGAGCAGGTTGATTCAAGCCCCATACAACCTGGTCTTGAACACTGCCAGGGATGGGGCAGCCGCAGCTTCCTGGGCACCCTGTGCCAGTGTCTCACCACCTTCACAGTAAAGAACATTATGCAGGGTTATTATTTTTGTTTAAGATATATGTAGGAAAAAAAGATATTAAATATTGAAAAAGGAAAGTAAATACCAAAAGGTTTATTTTATTTTGCATAACCCCATAAAATAAGTATCTTGTTCTGTCTTTTTGACAGTCTTTGAAGTATTTCTGACATGCAGATAGAATTTTGTCCATGTTACGAAGAGAAGATGAAATAATCTTTCGTATTTTTCCGCTGTCTCCCGATGCCTGGTGTAAGGATGCACCAGCAGTTAGCAGTGATCTGGTGATAAAGGGGGGTGAGTGGGTGATAGCTATTTCTCAAAACGACAAAATTAAATGTCAGTATGGATATTAGTGTGCTCTTGTTAGTCTGCTGGTTTTGGTCAGTCTGTAATTGAAATGTTGGGCCTATTTCTCTTTTCTTTGGGCTGTCTTTCAATTGAATGTTTATTCTTGGTTTATTTGTAGGGTTTTTTTTACTTGCGCAGACAAGTTTACTGTTTGCTGGCCCACTGACTTCTTATTGCCTTACAATATTGATGGCCTTCATGATAGTTGAAAAACAGTCATGAAGCTATAAATCCATTTGGCTTTTCTGATTCACTGTGTGACACATTGCTTGGTGATTTGTCTGCTTTCTTATCTATGCAATATTTCTCAAATTAGGAAAAAGAAAATTAAAAAAACTCGCCCAAACTTTGAGGGTAGCTGCTTATGGGACTGAAACATTTGTTTCCTGTGAAGACTTTTCCATCAGACTATTGATAGAGTTGCTTTAAATAATCTTATTAATTTAGCCATACATTTATTTATTTATTTATTTATTAAAAGAGGTAAATTTGATTGTGACACAATATAGTGTTAATAGAGAATAGGAGGCCTTTTGTAAACAGACAAGCCTAAGGAGGTACAAAATAGTGTCTGAAATATGGATATGCATAGATTAGGCTGAATAATTTTACATTCCTTTGAAAATTATTTTTGTAATGGTAGGAACAGATTTCCCAGGAAAGAGTATTCACAGCTGGGAAAACAGTTGCTACTTTGAAGATGGTTTTCCCAGGCGAAAGGCTCACGTCCCCAACTGTGTTTGGTATAAACAATATGTGGTGTACTTCTTACTTTTGTTCAACGGAATTGTGCATTCTTCATTACATATTAACCAGCAAGAGTTTCATGCTAATTCTGGGTTTTTGCCTTCATCTGTAGACATTCAAAGTTAATTCTTCACTTTTATTAATATAACCAAGGTACTAAAGTGAGTTTGGTGGTGAAACACAGCCGTCCCTCCTTTGCTGTTAAGAAGGGAGATTCTTCGTTCTCTTCTTGGAGCACAGACTTGATGTTTCCTCTTAGCCCCTATTCTTTACTTAGTGATGAGACCTTCCTTGATGGTTCTTCTTAGGTTTTCCATATAAATCTTTGCTTTCATGACTTAGCTACAAATACTTTCACAAAATTGAAATTCAGCGCAGGATTCCCACTTGTGGACTGAATTTGGTAACAGTCGTCAAGCAGTTGTTGGAGTGAGGAGCAGAGGGTAGGTCTGCTTGACTGCGTGTCGCTCGGTTCCAGCCCAGTGACAACACTGTTTCTTGCCTCTTGTCAGTCACGATTTTTTAGGGGGCTCTGTGTTAATAACTTCTCACTCATCATAGAGAGATACCATAAATGAAAATGGCTGGAAAAGGCCCAAATTGCTGAATGTAGAAAATTTGGCACAAAACCTCAAAATATTTGTAACTTGAGTAAAAAAAATAAAGTCCCATTACATGTTTGAATTCACAAAACATATTCCATTTGGCAAGAAATTAAGTTGTAAGCTTGAAAAGGTAAATGTTTGCTACACTCTGGTAGAGGATAAAGAGCAAAGAAATAGGCATTCAGAGGCAGGTTCTTGACAGGGCTTGAAACTTGGAAGTATGCACAGTATAACAGATTAATGCAAGCCTGATTCTTGTGTATTTGTTACTTCCTCTTTATTGCTCTTGGCACTATTTTTTTATGTTAATTTATCAAAAAAACCCCAAATAGGACGGACTTGGATATTTAGAATATGCTTATTCTAAAAAGCAGTTTTTCCCCATCTTTGACAGAATGATACCTTTTTCTTTTTTAAACAATATGGGAGTCTGGTATAAGGATTTTAATAAAGTACAAATCATTGTGTGTTGATGGAATAGGTTTAAAAATAAGATGACCATCACATTTTGGATCAGATGAAGGGGGGATGATGGCTGCTTCCACAGTATGAATGAGAAACTAGAATTATTTCACCAGAAGTTTCCTCCTCTAAAATACCTTTTCTGTTTTGATCTAATATTGTGAACCACAGGAAAGATTAGTGTATATTTATGTATGCTAATAAATTGCAGCATAGATAAAATAGCTCTTGGGTATTAAATCAAAGCCACAGACATTAATACGTATTTGGAAAGTGCTTGTCTGCTGCATCCAACAGGTAATTAGAACAGAAAATTCATCTTTAGACTTTTAGAAGCTGCCTGAAATAATGACGGTATAAGCATGAAGGTATTTGACAAGGGAACCTCTTGCTTCAAGAACCAGATTCTGTCTTTTGAATGCATTTACCTGTTTCTAATTGAATCCCACTAGAGTTCTGCAGGACATTGAACAGAAGATCATTAATTGATGTTTTATTAAATTTCTCAGCATTATCTTAATAATTTACATCTGTAAACCAGGCTTTTGCAAACAGCATGTATACCCAAGGGAAGACAAAACTCTGCTCCTACCATCTTACAGTCTGAAATATTGAAGTTGTTTAGGGAATGTACTGAAGACTTAAAGCTGCATCGCTTAAAAAGAGAGCAGAGAGGGTTATGTAAAAAGGAATAGCAAATCTTAAGTATGAATGCTTCTAATAATTGTCATTCTATTGTACCTTTACATACTGAATCATAAATGGGAGTTATTAATATTTACCCACTTGTAAAATAACTAGGTGGTTACAGAACCGTTACACTGAGCTGTAATATAAAACTCACTGAAATCAGTCATGGCCTTTTGGGGCACGCACTGTTGACTTTGGAGCCTTCATATACCTTATTGATTGGTTGGTTTTTTTCTAGTTACCTTTGCAATAGCCAAGGTTTTCCTATTTTATTGTGAAATGCTTATCTTCCATTGTCCAAGACTGTAGTTCATGACTTCCTAAAGGCATTTTTAACAAATCTGTGGGGTTTGGTTTTTTTTTTTGATTGTTTGTTTTCATAGGTCTTGTAATAAAATCTTCTGGTCAAGACCTAAAAGGTCTTAACTCTGTATCAGAGAGAGTCAAGAAGAGCACACATTTAGCAGGGGATCCTCGTGGACCCCTTATGGACCGAGTGTGCCATGAGGTCTCTGTGATCTGATGTCACCTTTAGCAGCACATCTGCCAGCAAGTGTCTGCTTTTGATCACATGACATTCAACAGGGCCATGCAGCATCAGGCATCTTTACATTACAATACAAAAGTAGCATCGCATTTCTCACTGTTCTAAGAATTGTAGGCGTTTAATATCTGAAGTAACTCTTCTGACTGTATGTATTTGAAAACTGAGCATGTTTATAAATATGTTCTCACAGGTGTCACTATCTGTGTTATCTTCTTGTCTTGCTACTCTGTCATCAGATAGATGTTTGCAATATAATCACATTGTTTAAGTGAGCTCTTGCCTTGATTTCTTTCTCCATTTGCTGTGTGCACTTCACTTACAACTAAGTACTGGAACACAAGAGTTAACAGGTTACTGCAGTCAGGTAAAGGCTCTTTCTCTTTTGTAGTTCTGAATGGGGAGAGAATGAAAGGAAGAAAATCTACTTGTCATTATATTATCATTTCTATTGAGAGAATGCCCAGGAAAGGAAATGTTTTTGCTGCTGAGGCAGAAAACCGATTTATCTCCACCACTGTTAGGCAATTCTACCACCAAGCTCTTTCTGTAGAAATAGTTTTAACTTCAATTTCTAAGGATAATGTAGCACTATTCCAATAATTTTCCTGTTTCTTTAGTATGTCTCTTTTTCACAGTTTTTCTGAAGAAAGTTTTTCTGAAGAAAGTTTTTCTTTAAAGAAAACACATTCTATGCAATTTGTGAAGGTTTTTAAACCTTTTTCAGTCATTTTGCTTGCAGGTCAAGTGAGCTGGGTCTTGTAAGCAAAGTTGCTGCTTTGGAAAGGCTTACCCTGCTGTATTAAAGGCTTATTTAGAGTAGGTATATTAAAAAAGTTAGGTTTTGCTTTTTGGCAGTGCCTATTTAGAACTTTAAAACTTGTGTATATATCTGTAGAAGACTGTTTGGACAATCTGAGATCATAGGTTGGAAACTTGAATGTGGTTTTGTCACTGGGGTTGAACAACTTCAAAAACCATTCTAAATGGTGTCACACAGGTTTTATGTGACTCAGAAAATCATCTCTAAATTTTGTAGTGGAATTCAGTGGACATACGTAAAACAACTGAAGTAGCATGTAGGAGGCCGAGTTGAAAGTAATGAGCAGATCTGGAGTGTCTGAAGTCCTGAGGAGGAATTGCTCTTTTGTTGTCATCTTGGGTGGCTGGCTCAGTATGCAAGTGTTTATTCTTAGCTCCTGGCTGTATCATGCTGCCATAAGATGGAATGGAAGTCTAAAAGGAAGCCAGAAGCCGAGGCTGAAAGTTTGGTGTATCATATGTCAATGTGAAATAAATAGTTTGGACAATGCTGTTGAGGAAAGGACACCTAAATTATAAATATGAATGGAGGGTGTTCAGGTTTTCAAATCTAGCATGTCTCTCTTCAAAACATAGCTCAGGGCATGTACCACAGTATACCTTCATGGCAGCAGGGCTTAAGAGCATACAGAAAACATGGTCTGTATTCATGTCTTAAAAATCGCTTATTCCCTGTCCTCTGTCATTGCAGACTTAATATAAATAAGATAAAGTGCAATTCCAAGGTGGAAATGGTTTATTAGTGACATATTTATTAAGCAGAAGGTAATAATATAATTTCTTAACATGAGTGGTCTCTGAAGGAGGACTGGCTGGGTCTCACTGTGTGCTGCTGGAGATGTCATTGGTAACGTAAGACTAAACTTACATTGCAAATGTAAGATTGCATTGCAAAGATACAATTCAGTCAATTGAATTAAGGAATTTGTCCCTATGCTCTTCTCTGATGAAAGTTTTAAATATTTGTCTGATGGTCTGAATGGGTAAGATGAGACTTTTGGAGTGGAATGGAAGGATACTGTCCCTTAAATTAAAACCAAACCCTGATCTTTGTTGCTTTCAATCAAAATCAAATTAATTCATTGGTTCACTTCATGAATAGCTATTAAAATTCAAACCTGCCTTCTTCATACACAAACTTGTTTTTCCTACTTATGCAGAAAGAAGTTCAAATGGAATTAAATGGTAATCAGGGTTGAACTTGACACGCTTTTACTTATGGTAAACCACTTTTTAATGCATGTTTTAATGTGATGATCTTAACCATTTAAAATTGTCCAGACAACCTTTTCCCTTCTGCAATCTTAATAAACAGCTGAGAGAATACAGCAAAATCCTTACACAGGGAAAAATTCCATTAGTTTCTAACATGACTTGATGGCTGGAAGAAGGATTAGAGCCTGCACTGTACAGGCAGTGAATTCTGTTTAAAACACAGATATTTTAGTCTGAAATTCTAAAAGCATTTTCTTGTTAAAACTTTGTGCTCAATGTTTTTTTATGAGCTTGCCTCTTTGCAAATTTAGAATGGATTTTCTATGCCAGATAAGCCATTTTTGATTAATAATAGAAATGTCAGATTACATTGGGGAAATAGAAGATGATTCTGTATCTTTTTCATTTACTAGAAACAGTATTGAAGAAAACAATGTTTTAAGAATTCAGAATTTTTTAATTTTGTTATTTATTTTATAGCGTATCTTGTCTTTAGGAATTGGTGGATTGGCTGTTCTGAATGCCAGTGTTCTCATTTTCTGTGGAGAAGAGAGGAGTGACTTCTCTCACGTGGTCTGTATTATGTCAAAATCTTGCAGAGCATTTGGGATTGCTTGACTCATAGGTTCAAATTCCCTTTGACATGCCCTCACATCATGGAGTGCTTCTCACAAATGGATCAAGCTTTAACTTTAGGCAGACTGGGGGGGTTTTTCAGATGTGGATGTGTTGTGTCTGTGCAGTCAGTCTTTAGTGTGTCTCCCAACACTGTTAGAAGGATACAGAGTTACAGCATCTCTTTAAATGGTCTCAAATAAGTATTTTTCTTATTCATTTTGACACAGAGGAATGGAGACTGTTGCTTTCAGTCACATCAGGCTCAGACTGGTGCTAGTTTGTGCAGCTTCTATTTTTTTTCTAGATACTCAGTAATACTTTGTGCATTCAAGACCTTTTTGTGTTAAGGTGTTATTTTCAAAAGCAGTTAGTGGCTTGAGGGATTCTTTAATTTTATTTCTTAATTTTTTCTTTTTCTCTGCATGCTTTGGCTAATATTAGTCTTTTCTTGTCTGGAGACTTGACATAGATTATTACAGTAAAGATTGTAAGCATCTGTGATAAACAGGATTTTAAACTTCATAGTTTTTATCAGTCTGGCATTTTAGGGAGGCATATGGAATCCTCTCCTTAAACAATTTGTGAAAGACCACAGAGGAAAGTGAAGAAGTTATATCAAAGTTCTTACTCCAATTCCTTCTTTCCCTGCACTTCAGAAAAGGTTTCCTTAAATGTTCATCATGCTCTTTAATTTTAAAGAAAACTACAAAAAGTGCAGTTTTTTTTGGTTCACGGAGAAGCCATGGTAATGAGTTACTGCAAGGTGATAACCTGCAGAAAGCATGTTCTATATACAAATACGTAAAAGTTGTATGGCATTTCTGCAAATGCTACTTTGTACATAGTTGTTGTTTAAAAAAACAAACCCTAAACTTTTGGGAAGAACTGTGCAATTTTTTTCCACTTGGGAGAGTACCTTTTATTTAAAGGAAGTAGTCTGTTTAAATTTAGTAATTTCAGGCACAGTTCATAAGCCTGTACCAAAATACTGACATCAGGGAACTCATCAGGTAGCTTAGCTTTGTAATTTAAATATGCAATAGGTCATTTCAGGTTGAGTAAATTCTGTTTTCTTCATACTATACTAATCTGTTCTTTACTAGATATCACTGTGATAGCAGGACATTGTTGCATATGATCATGTAGAAACAAACTACTGCATAGTATGCATGAGCAGGTATTTGATGTTATTGTCTGTTTATTACCATAAGCGTCTGAGCAAAAACACTTTTTTGGCTTGTTACCTACAGTGGTGATGAAAGGGCTTCTACTGTAGCCTTGATCAAAACCCATATTCCTTTATTGGAAAGAAGGAGGAAGGGAAAGAAGTTTACTCCTATAAAAACAAGCAACAACTACAACTGGGAAAGTGTATTTCTGTAACCCCAAGTACGTTATTTATTCATGGCAAGTGTCAAGATGACACCTAATACATCTGTTATCTCTGAAGATTTATCTGACTTCACAGAATTGTATTGCCAAGAGAATTATCCATTCCTTCAGTTCTGTGTTGTCTAAAATAGCCATCTTTCAAGGTGTGATTAATGTACACTGGCAGCCACTAGGACACACGTAATTGTGGCTAATTCTAAAGTGAACATAATGAGGAAGAAGGGCAGTGTGTGATGGAGCAAGGTGCTGTGATATTTCTTGCTAAGTGTTTAGTGATTCGTTCTATGCAGAGAAGGCATGACACTGCTTGCACCTTTCTTAGGAGAAGAGCTGTTTCATGTTCTACAGGGAAGATGTGACTAAATGAAGTTTTTCCTTAGACTGTGATTAGCAGTCACTTGCCAATAATCAGCAGTTGCCACAAACTCCACCCTGCAGTTCCTGTTTCACTTGCAGTAATATCTTAGCTATCTATTTCAAAATCAGTCATTGTCTTGTGGCCTTTCTGTTTATAGGTCAGGTCTTTTGTGGCCAAAGCTTCCACTAGGAAGCTCTAAATATTTCGTGAGAAATATGAGTGGAATCATTGTTTTCACTGTTTTCTTTATTGCTTAGTAACTTTAGTCATTGTTTTGTGTGTATCTTTAAAAATCCTCTAAAATCCATTAATGTTCTAATTAATTCATATATGACATTTGAAAATAGAACAAAGCATCTTATTCTGTAGAGTTCTGGTGCTTAACTCAATGAGCATAGAGGTGAAATGAATTTGTTCGCTTCAGAGATGCAGCAAGGGATGTTTTAATGATCTTGCACCCTAATCTCTAGCAACTTTATAGCTTCCTCTGAACAAGTTCAGCAGTAACTTGTGCTAAACATCAATCAGATTGAAACCCAAGTTATTTTCTAGCAAAAATTAAAACTTGTCATTTTCAAGTATATGGTGCTAACCTTTGTTTTCTTAGTACAATTAATCTTCAGATGAACAAAGCAACCAACATGAATCTTAAAATCTTGAAAGGCCAGTAGTTTCTGGAGATGGGATGAAGGGTGCACAAAGTGCAGATCTGATAATAACTAATCACGCTCCCCATTGCATAAATTCTCCCTTTCTAAAAACTTGGGCTTCTGTAATTTTCATAAGCAATTTTTCTACTCTTTTGCAGAATGCAACTTCAAAGTCACAGCAGTTTGTTTTGGCAATCAAAATAGGCTGCTAAATGTAAAGAGATCTTGTGCAACTTGCATTTAAATCTGAAGGCAGATATGAATTTAGGTGCACTGGTCTTTTTGACAAAAGGCCCAATTATGTCTGTCCTGGGAAAGATTGTCTTGGGCAATCCTTAAAAGGTAGAATGAAGCATTACATTTTGCTTCTGTGGAATTCTTTGAGATGAGCAATACAGTTACAGAAGATTTCAGTTTTGATCAAGTGCTGATGTAAACAGTAGATTACATTTATGAGACAGAAACTAGCCACTGTGCTAGATTATATTAAGATTTAGAGAAAGCTCACCATGGAAGACATGCTAGAATACAGTGACAATAGTACTCTGTAGTTCTTCTAAGAAAGTAATTTGTCTTAACATACTTGGATAAAAAAAATCAATTTTTTTCTGCATCTCCATGTCAATAAGTTCTAATGATTTTTTTCCTCACTGCTATGGCAGCTTCATTGTTTCAGTGGAAGTACTTTATATACACCAGCAAAGTAGCATCTCTGATCAGTGGGTTACATCTGGAGTCTTTGTAACCTGATAAAATTTTCCTCTATATTGTTGTTCATACATATATAGTATAAAATAAAGCTCCTTCAGTGCTCAGCTTTTAATAATCCTGTTCATAATTAAATCTGACTAAAACATATGCTTCTACATTGAAGTCTTGTCATAAAAATGTTTTGAATATAAACCTTCGATACTCAGTAGAATGATACTAATATATATATACACACACACAAATGTACTTTTTTCTGTTAGTAGCAAGCATTTTGTTCACTGTTTGCACAATTTCACAGTCATATGTTTTATACAGTCACTCCTAAATCAGACTTCTGATTGCTCATTACTGTCAGGAATGACAGACGTGAAGGCAGCCTGACAAAAGCGATGCAATGTTGACATTTTTGTTTTCTGTTCGATGTACAGTCGCAGTTTGTCTCTGAAGGTTTCCCCTAGAAAACTGTAAATTAAAGGGTTCAAACAGCTATTAGAAAAAGCTGCTAGGTTCACAATATGTCCTGTTAAAGGATAATCATGTCTGAAGGATGGGCTGCTTGAAGACACAGGCTCACTTTTCTTTTGAAGAAGTTGAACACTAATGAAGACGTTTTCAGGTAGCCAGCAGATAAAGAAAACCAAGACAACAACAAAAATCATTCGAAGAGCCTTCTGTCGCCGCAGACGAAGACTCCTGTGCTTGTGGGCTTTTATAAGAACTCGAACAATTAGTGAGTAACAAAGACCGATGATCACAAAGGGGATAATAAACCCCAAGGTTATTTCTAGCCATTGGATTTCTTTTACATCTGCAAAACAAAAATAGACCTCTCCGGTGTGTTGTAAATGCACAGCTGTAAATGGAACTAGTGCTGCAGAAATAGATGCCATCCATATGAGACCACAGCTTATTCTAGCGTGCTGCATAGTGCGAAATATGTTGGACCTCATTACTTTTGCCAGTGCTATGTATCTGTCAAAACTCATCCATGTCAGAAAGAAAATGCTGCTATACATGTTGATCTGAAGGAACAAAGACATAAAGGTACAAATAATAGTGATATCATAATACTTTTCATCAAGATTAAAAACCTCAATGAGAGAATCAGCAACTAAAATAAGATCAGCTACTGCAAGGTTTATGAAGTAAAGGTCTGGAATAGTCATTTTTTCACGAAAGCTTATGTTGACAACCAGTATCAGAATGTTTCCTACAAAACCAATGGGAAAAAGAAATATTGTGTAAAGACATGATAAGAAAAGACCAATAACATATTGTTGGTGTTCTGATTTATCAGCTAATCTAGAAGATAAGCTTTCATTACACAAATGTGATCCATTTAGGTTAAAAGTTGTGCCATTACATATAATGGGTGATAATGAGGCAGAGTAAGTTTCCATGGTTGAGATATCTGCGGAAAAGGTACTAGTACTCACAGTTTGGTAGTAATGCCAAAAAAATCAGGGTTTTTGTTGTTTTTAGCCAAGTTCAAGGTAAGCATTTTGATTGGATTGAAAAAAGATGTACACTTTCATATGGGAAATTAAAATTCTTTAGAAGTCAAATTAGTTAACATTGACTAAAATATAACAGTACATGTAGTAAATTTCTTAAGTCTTTTTTTACAGGACACTATATACATTGCAAATGAGAGAATTTGCAGTTCCTGTATGCCTTAAGATCATGTAGGAATCTTTTTACCATTATAGTACTTGGGTCTCTTTAACAAAAGCTTTTCATCAGCAGTGTTTCTTCATGCAGGCTCAAGGTAGAGTTTTAGCTCCATTTGTTTTCTTTTAATAATCAATGAACATCCTTGGACCTGCAATTTGTAAATGGAAAATGATTAATCTCATAATCCAGCATTGTACTATGTGCCATAGGCTTCTGCTAACTTAATATCCATAGCTGAGGTTATAGAAAACATCATGCTTGAATATATATACAAAGGTTTAGTTAAAATTATGTCATTTTGCTCTAGATTATAGTATGTCATGAGGGCAGATCTGTAAAAATTTTGTGTACTCTCAGTACTGGAAAATGTGAAAATAGAGAAAATCAGATGAGTTTAGTCAACAGAGGAAAAAACCTTATCTATATTTATATATATGTGTGTGTATATATGTGATGTATATATTTATTTCATCATCATCTTGTAAGGCTATTAAGTAGCAGTCTGTGTCTGAGAAGGCAACAGATAAAAAGCAGTTGGTTCCTCCTGCTTTCAGTAGGAAGGAAAGTCAAGTCTTGGAAATGCAGGTAATACAAGCAGCATATTGATTTACACCAACACTATTATACTCAATTTGCTTTTCTTTGGGATTAATTACGTTGCACTGACTTCCGGATAGGAATGGAAAATACCAGTTATCTGATTTGTTTACTTATATGTGGTGAATGGTATGGACTTAAAGGATTGCTGGAAGTTTATTTAAAAGGAATAAAACAAACAAAAGGCACCTCAAACAAATAAAACAGTGATAAAATTATAACTCAGGGTACTGTGTGTGAAATTTTAAATATTGTGAATTGCTTTAATCTTCATCTTACTCCCAAACCCTTGATTTTAATTGCACTAAAACAATAAAAAAAGTTAAATTGTTTACTAGTAAAGTTCATGCATAATTCCACATTTTAATGACTCAGTTCCTGCTAATTTACAATCTGGGGGAGAAAAGGGAGCAGACCACTAATGGAGTAGGAGTGTAGAATATTTTCAGTCAGAAATGCAGCTCCGAGTTTGCTTAAATATATTCATATTAACAGAAGTAGCTAGCAGATGCTTAAAGAAATAAAGGTTATTAGTTCCAAAGCTTTTATTTCTTAATGAAACAGGCATAAGTACACAGTAGCTGTTGCTATGTTTTAAATCATCATCATAATGTCAATCTTGATGTTAAAATATCTGTATGAAATTGCACTTAATTTGAAGAAAGCTTGGTGTTTGTTTCAAGCAGTGATGGGAGTCAAATGTGAGCTGTTGGTTTTTATGTAACATCCTTTTATTTTTGAATAAGGCAGTAAAACTGCTTTAAATGCAAGCCAAGTTAACAGTCTAAGCAGTTGATTTTAAAAGATTGGTCTGTGGTCAAATTTTAATTACACCTGAAAGGCCACCAAAAGCCAAGCAATTACAAGCATTACAGGTAACCATGTACTGTGAAACACTTTATTTTACCTTAATTCCATTTCTGCAGAGCTGATTTTCCTCCGGTCAACAGAAGGCTGTTTCTTGCTCGGGTACACGCTTAATGGATGTGCCAACTTCAGCAGTCGTGTCGGGGAGAACTTGCATTTAGGTGTGTAAAGCTGCAGTGAATGCCACCTGTTGATGATGCAGCAGTAAAAAACATCATGTAAAAGTCTATTCTGTTTTAAAATGTCTTAAATAAAGGATAGTTTACAGCAGCAAAATGCAGATCTTGCTGCATGTCCGTGGCAATAAAACAAGCTTTATAGATTCCCAGGGTTGTTCTAATTTGTGTGCAGTTGAAGTGCTGCTGAACAGCCTTATAAGGCTAGAATTAACCCTGTTTCTGCTGGTTTCTTTTTTACTAGGGCTACTCAAGCATCTTTTCTCTCTCATTTGCTCATTTTATTGTACCTAATGTTCATTTCATCTTCTTTTCTGCCTCTAGCATTTTTAAAAGTTACATAGTCCATTCAAACCTACAGCTCAGCTGATCAATAATGAAGAGATTTATTTGCAGATAGTAACTAAGCATGTTTTACGTAGATATAAAGCAATAATTACTGTTATATGCAGTATGATTTTAAAAGCCTCTGGACAGTCCAAAGTGGAATATTCTGTTGAGAGTAATCTAGCAGCTGCGAAGGGTCATTTGCTAAATTGACAACATAAATTCCAGTTTTCCTACCTTCAAGTTGATCCCATTTTGCCTGTTTGTATTTAAATTTTCAGGTATACATCATCATCCTCATGCTTCTTAGGATTGCTCAGCTGAAAAATCACATGGATAAAACGAGCCTATTTTGCAGAGAATGTGGAGCCTCAGCCTTGCATAAACCCACCAGTGTTGCAGGTGGAGTTTTGCATTTCATCTGTAGGGGGGAAAAAAACCTACTTGACATTTCCAGAAACACCACCTGCTGGTGGCCAGGGTTCTTAGAACAGGAAGAAAGTTAAACCTTTCTCATAAAAGAAATAATTTCTGTAAATTGCTTTTTAGGATGACACTGATCCGATTCCTGAATGTTAAGTGCCATAAATGGATATGCTGTAATGGATATGCTGTACATTGATGCATTATTCTGCTGCTACAGGAATAAGATGAATTGAATTTCAGCATTTAGGATTTCACGAAGACAACGTTACAGTTTCAGAAGTGTGGAGTAAACAATTAACAGGTCAGTGTAATGGATGTGTTACATCTATTACAGTGGCCAAATATCTTTAGATTACAAAAGATTTTATCTATAGAAAAGTGAAGGAAAAGTTCCTTACTCAAGTGGCTTTGGGAGTAGAAGGCACTTTGCCTTCTAATGCCATTGAAGCAAATGCTTGATTTGCTTACTTTTTGTAGTGTGCTTTGCATAGGAACACAGGATTTTTGCTGTGTTACTTAGCATGTTTTTTAAGATGTTCTAACATGATGATTCTTTACAAGTAAGTTTGGGATAAGTTATCATTTAGCCAAAAGAAGCCTTGCACAAATTAGTGCTGGTAAAGTGCTGGACAGATAACTTTCCCTGTGTACAGAATGGTTTTCTGGAGTGCCCTTCTGCAGGGTTATAAGGATAGGAGCCTCAAGTGTTTTGCTTTGAGAAGTGTACAAATATGTTTGCATTGTATACTGGAATAATTGTGATGTTAGAAAAATCTTGTGATACCAGCTTTGAAGATCTTGATTTTTTGCTGTCCTAAAGAACAGGGTTATAAAGAGCTCTTGTTCTTTGCCGATCATGTGGTTTTGCTGTACTTAATTTCATCCTTCAGAGCCTTGACTGATCTTGTAAGGGCCAGAGGGATTTTTTACTTTCCTTTATGCATAATGTTAGCTTCTGGGTGTTAGTTGTTTGTAATTTTGGTGGCCTGGATTTAGTAATCAGCTCTCTCTGTCTTTGGTTTTCTACCTGTGAGTATCAGCTGATTTGCTATTAAAATGTAATATTCTGAGTGCTATTTTTCTGGTTTGAATTCAGGGTAACAAATATGGCACTGCCATATTTCCAGAATTGTTAGGAAATTCTCTTCTGAGAGACCCATGAAGCAGCTGCTTTTCCTGCTAGGAGAACTGTGAAGCATAAGAGGCCAAGTCTAGTATCACTATATTGTAACTAGTGTTTTTCACTAAATATGTGATGATCATGTGAATCCACTGAATCCTGTCTCCTAAACCAGATGACAACATATTCAGAGTCTTGTTTATGCAGTCAAATTATTGTTATTGATTAATCTATTTTAATCTCACTGTTTATCACTTCCATATTCCATAAAATGCTTAAAACTCATTTCAGCAGCTGCTGAACATTGAACTCCTCTTCTTTCCCTGTCAGTTGCTGATACTCCATGGGACTTCATAGGGAGTGCCTAAATGATCTGTTCTGATTCACCGTTGTGACAGTATTAAGCGTTATGGTTCTGCCTGTCATACCTCATCTTGTTTGTTGATAAAACTTGTGAAAAGGACTGGTGTGATAACATTTGTATAATGTCAGACCTCAGTAATCCAGCATTTAGGTTTTTCTTTAAATAAAGGAAGTTAAGGTTTATTTTTAAATCTGTAGTAGACAACTTCTGTCTATATCGCAACATGTCTATGACTGTAGGGTCTTTAAGGAACACTAATTGTCTATGATGTATTTAGATGCACCAAGAGGCTCAGAGTGGAAATAGCAAAAGGTATTCTATATAATTTAGCAGACTTCAACATATAGGCCTGCTGTTGTGTTGCAAAAAGGTGACAGCTGAGGAGGAAGAAAGTATGAGGTGTGAGTATAGAGAAAATAGAGATGCTGTTGTAATGTACCTGAAGTTTTATGAGTAGATGGATCTCATCCTCCAAATTCTCTCTCATCTTTCGGTTACATGTATATTGACTGTGACCTTTTTCAGCCACTGAATTACATCTGGTTGCGTCTATTACCCTGTTCTAGAGCAGCCTCACACTTTATCCCATCTGTTCTCAGTAATTTTCCCTTTCTTGCAAATAATCAAACTTAGTTTGACTTGAAATTGTGTTCTATGCCTGCAGAAAACCTTGGCTAGAGTGGATTTTGTGTTTAGGCATTTCAGTTGCCAGTAACTCCAAGAATGCATTTTTCTTACTAAAAATAAGTTTTAGAAGTTCAGCCTTTTCTTTGGCAGGGACAACGCCCTGCAAACTATTTTGGTAAAAAGTTTTTATTTTTCTTAAAGTGTATATTGCAAGTCTCTTGGGGATAATATAAAAATTTTACAAAACTGGACCACAAAATGTTTTTGAGTGAAAGGTGATTCATCACAGGACTTCAGGCTCTATCCAGATATGATGAAGAAATACAATCTGCAAAGCATCAATAGTTTTCACTTTAGTTGTGCAGTCTGGCAGCCCTTTGCTTGGGCACTTGTACCCGCATGGAGGTGAAATGCATTCTTTCATTCTAGTCAGTGACGATTTGTCACACAACATGTGTAGTGTAAACATTATATAGAGTGCTTATTTTGGCTGAACTGCTTTAGCTTTCACCCTACCCCAAAACTTCTGCAACTACCTCAAAATCAAGATAAATAATGCTGTAGCCCTTTCAGGGTTTGTACATTTGAAATTAGAATGTAACTAGGGCTTAGTAATACATGGGTGTAGCAGCTTGGGTTTTGATTCAAGTGTGCAAATCCAATCTCTGTTTAGCTCAGATGTTGTTTTGCAGTGGGATAAGATCAGATTTGAGTCAGCTGGTTTAGCAAGATGAGTCCCTACATGTTCTTTTCCAAAACGTTACCAACTCAGAAATTCATGCTTAAACTTCAGCAGCCAGCTCATTTCTTTTACTAAATGGAAAGGTTTATTCAAAAGCAGGCCAGCGTCTTACAAAGAAAGGAGTATTACCAGTGCAGAAGTAAAATATTCTTCTTTGAATTTTCCAGTGTATTCCTTCAGTTAATTTTGACATCATGCCTATAAAAATATATGCTCTCTTTCTTCTGGAACATACTGTACAAAATTAGGGGAAGCCTGGAACTAGTAAGCATTCAGCAAAGCTGTTGCTGGTGTAGGGGAAAGAAATCTCTCAGAGCAGGGAAATTTTATTTTGTTCTTAAAAATACAATTAAAATCATTACTTTTAATCTTAGTCAAAGCTGCTTTTTTCTCCCTCGTGTCAGGTTGTTTTAGAGTGCCTTTTGGAGGCTGTTTCTGTTCCTTCCTCTATTGCACATAGGGGTATTTGTGCTCATCTAGTTGGGTACAAGTAGATTTTCGTTAGGACTGTATGTTCGTTGTCCTGAATTTTAATATAAGCTCTGTGTAACTTTATCGAGACTGATTTACTAAAACATTTATGCACTGCTGTAAGTTAATTTATAACTGTTTGAATTATTTTAATGCATTTTTTCAACCTCTTCTCCACTGTTTACCATTTTCTCCTATTCAGTTACAAAGTCTTCATTGCACATAGAGATTTCTTTATGACAATGTAACTGGCCATCCAGAAAATACTCTTTTCCCCATGACAGTAGACATGGACAGGGAAGAGGACAGAGTACATTCACTTGCATCTCACAGACTGCGGCCAGGAGCTATATCCAGGATTACGCAGTCTTGATCATTCTTGACAAGACATACTTGTTCCCAAATCCTAGATCTGACAGTAAGGCCCTACTGGTTTTCTTTCTTTGAGACATTTGGTTATGGTTCTGCTTCAGCTGTGTTTCTTGCTGAGAGTATCATGAAGCATCATCCTTCCACCTGTGTTGAACTGTTGAACCTTCAGGTTCTTTACAGATTCACTCATCATTAGACCAGTATCCAGGTCCCAGCTGACATTAACTAAAGCCAACATTTACTAGGTTTTCTTATAGGCACCTTTAACAGTAACTCAGGACTCGAAACAACACAATATTTATTCGTTCATCCTCAAATATAAAATATATAGAAGCAGTGAATAAAGTAGAATCCTATGGGCATAATTGCCACACTGGCAAATAACCTACTTATCCGTGGTGCAGCTGAAACTATGATGTTCATCTGAATTGTGATAAACAGCTTGCATCTTCTGACATACTCTTTCACTCAGTCTGTCAGCTTTTTCACTAATGTACAGCTCTTAAAACTCATCTCTTCAAACTTCTTTCTGCAGGGCTGATATTTGGTCCATGTTGTTTAATCTCCTTCTTCTCAGGTGCAAAAAAAATCACTGATGCTAGCTGAGAAATCCTTTCACAAGTATGAAATTGGTTCTTTTATTCAAAGAGGCGATTATCTACGTACTTCCTTTCTGACCAGGTTCTATAATGGTCTGTTTATATGTAGTGTCCTTTAATTAGCCATCTGTTCATGCTGGCAGCAGAGCAAAATTGAACAGGAAAACGGGCTGACATACAGTGCAGACATCTTACCAGTTGATTTTTACATCTCACAGAAATGTTGGTTCTTATGGTCATAGCTGACTGAAGACTACGTATTGCCCTTTATTTGCATGTAATGCAGTCATGGTCCATACATTTCAGGACTTAGATTTCTAAGTCTAGATCCATATATCTAAATACTGGGTCTAGAAACTGTATTACTGTTGAACAAATATAATTCTTCCATTTATGCACTTAGTTGTTGCTTTATGGAAGATGTTCCTCTTGACTGATCAGTGCTCGCTTTCTCTCTGTCTCAAGCAGCCTGTGCTAATTTGCACCAACTCTCCACACAAGGCTGGACCCTGTCAGGAAGACCTTTTCAAAGCATACAACTGCAAAACCAAATCCATCACTTCCATTAGCATCCAGGTGTCATGCAAAGGCACATGCTTAAGGATAAAAGTGTATTTTCTCAGAACCCTTCAGGTCACTTGAGCTTTCCTCATCTCACCATTGTATTTTTGTAACTTTGCAATTTAAATCTACATCTTTATGGAATTATAGAATCACAGACTAGTTTGCATTGGAAGGCACCTTAAAGATCATCTAGTTCCACCCCCCTGCCACTGGCAGGGACACCTTCCACTGCTGCCCAGGAAAGGGTTGTCCTGGAAGGTGGGACATCCGCAGCTTCTCTGGACAACCTGTTCTATTGTCTCATCACCCTGCTAATGAGGAATTTTTTTTCCTAATGCCTAATCTCAATCTTCCTTCTGTCAGTTTAAAGCCATTCCCCCTTTTCCCGTTACTACATGCCCTAGTACAATTTTCGAACTTCCCTGTTGTTTCAGTTCCCTCCATCTCTATGAGAGGAAAAGCTGAAACTAAAACCCAGTGTCTAAGAGGCTCCTGACCAAATTCGGTTACAGCAACAGTGTGCTCAAAGCGAGTGTTTAAAACTTTGCACCTACATCTGGGTCTACATTGGCTGCTGATTCTGCTGGGCTACAACTGAAGTCCTGTACCACAGCTGTTTTATTTGCTGATTCAGATTTTCTTCCCCATTTTGCACCATTTACCCAGGAATTCTAAACTAAATGTATTAATGCTCCTGTCTTGTCTCTATCAGAGCCCAGATTTCAGTTTGAAACTTGGGTTCTGCCCAGTTTCAAACATGCCTCACTTCTACTGTTCTGGGCTGGCTTTTTTCCTGTTCTTTTAGTTAGTGTATTATTGTGTGACTCTTCCGAGGCATCTTTGTACTTCTGAATGAACTCATCAAGAATGGCTTAAATCAATAGTTGCTCTAAATCTTAATGCAGAGTTGAAGCTTAGAGTGCATTAACAAAAAGCTTTCATTCTTGCGCAGAGTTTTAATTAGCCATCCTGTTGATCTTTCCAGTTCAGTGCCTCACAAAGGAGCTGAAGCTTTCCTTTATGGACCAGCCTTTCCATTAATTTGAAATTTATTTCCTTTTTTTCGGCACATGAATTCAGACAAAAACCTTAGGGGCTCCAATAAAAGTATAAGAGGAAAATGGAAAAAGGGAAGAAATGCTTAGTTTGTATGTGTGTGTGTGTATATATAATCAATTGCTACAGTAGACTTACAATATTACATACTCTTTCAGAATTATAATGGATTCTTAAGCCATACTTCACTTCTGCTGCTACTGGAATTTAGCAGTGTTATAAAAACAAGTAGTTCATAGGCTAAGAAATCAGAAGCAGCAGCACACCTGAGAAAATGCTTTGGCTGGAGATTTTTACCTTTGTTCAAAGTTGCTTTCTGCTGTGTTTTTGCTCGCAACTTTGCTGGGGCAGTGATAATATTACAAAAGCACGCTTCTATGGCAGCAGTACTTTTCTTACTAGCTGGCTTTTGAAGTAACACTGTAGGCAATTTAAATATGTGTGTATATATATATATGTAAAAAAACCTCAGACCTTATATGTTTTCTCATAGATCACTGCTAATACTAGCACTAAGAATCTCTTTTTTTTAGCTCAGAACTGCTAGCTGTAAGACAGTCCAAGTTCGGTTTCTAAAGAAGGAACAATTACTCTTTTTTGAAGAAGTGAAAAAATGAACCAAAACTCACAAAGAAACTCAAAAGTAAAATGGATTGACTGTTCTTCAGAACAACAGGGTATTACTGAGACCCACTTTCATGGGTTGTAGCTGTTACTGATATTTCCAGGTGGTTGTTGGCAGTGTTCTTCCTTCGGCAGTTCTGGATGACTTTAAGTATTTCATCCTTGCATGGTTTATGACAACAAAGTATAAATACCAAACTAGCACAGCTCTCACAGAACAAAACTATTTCTGCAATATTCATCACAAGCTCATTCTTTGGAGTTCCAGTGCTGTTCTGTAATTTGAATGTTGTCCTGAAGAGAAGCATAAGGTTGTAAAAGAAATGGCATATAAGTATTGTTATGCTTATAATGTACGCAGCAGGGTAGCTACGAATGTGCTGTTGTAAGGCTGGAGCTTCAGCAGGTGCTTCTTTTGCGAAGAGAACAGTAAAACAGAGTATCTGAAGAAATGATGGGATTGCAAATCCAAAGGTGAATTTAATGATCTCATATTCAGGCCATGCAAATAAGGGATCTAACTGGCAGTCTGTTTCCAAGTGGTAGTTAGCTGTGCCAACCAGTATTGCCTCAGTCAGTGACAAGCAGAAGGTGTATATAAGTACAAATCCAACACACAATATGGGTTTTTGAGTTGCTTTGCTGAGAGCAGTCCTTGGTGGAAGTCTCTTCAGTAATACTATGAAAAGTGTCAGCAGGAAAACATACTGAGAATTGAAATAACTGAAGTTGAAAAAAAATGACAGTACGTTGCACGCGAGCTGAGTTGCTTTTAAATAGTCAGGTCTAGTGATAACAGAAAATGATAGAAGAATCATTATAATATTGCTGATGGTGAAGTCTAGAAGAAGCAAGTCTAAGTTTTCTATGACTTTGTGCTGTGCATAATTCTTTACGAAAATGATCAAAATACATATGCCAGCTATTAATCCTGTTGGTACAAAAAAAGCAATGTAGCAGTGCATAAGTCTTGATATGATGTTTTGAGAAGCTATGAAGGCTTCAATTTCTTCAGGGGAGTTGAAAGCCAAGTTCTTGCTTGGGTAGCTGATCCATGTCATGTTGTGAGAAGCCATCCTTCCCTCCACACTGGGCTTATTTTCTGTTCAATGGAGTTTGAATCTGAAACGGAAAAGGAAGGTGAAACAGGTTTTAAAGTACAGTTTGTAATTTATGTATTAAATATTATGTGCAGTCAGGAGTATGAACCATTTGTTCAGAATAACTGTGGTGTATTTTTGGTGGATTTTACATTCCTATGTTAATTTTAAGCTAACTTGCATAATATTTTTAGCCAGAGAAATCTGCCCTTTTATTTTTTTATCTGGTTCCTGCTCTCACCAGTACTCCCTTTTCCTCCCCTGATGCAAACTGGACTTCATTGTGGCTCCGCCCTGTAGACAACAGCGAGGATTCAACACACTCATGTCGCCTGTAGAATAGATGGGGGAGTTGGCCATTCCGCAGGAGAGGAAGGAGTTGGCTCTGGGATTAGGTGGAGCCACTTTTCCTCTCTATCCTGCCAAAAAAGGGTAAGGACAGCTCCAGTGTGTGGGTTGCAGCTACAGCCACAAAATAACTTCTCTGTGTTGCACGGGTGGGAATTTTGTTTGAACCCAGCTCACAGTCTCAGGGCTCACACTGAATACTGAGGAAAGTGCAAAGATAATCACAATATGAGGCAAGAGCTGCATTCCTTGTTTTTAGTTTTGATTCCTTTTTGGTATGAAAAAAAGCCTTTTGTGACAGCAGTCTGTACTGAGGAGCTCATATAGAATCAATGTGAATGCTTAAGAACTGTTATGAACAAACTGCTTTCATACTAAAGCATCTTTATACGTTAATAATACTGTCATTTTTAGATATAACTGTTGCATAAAACTGCAAAAAATAATGGTTTTCTGCATGCTTAAATTTGAGAAAATTATTACCGGTGCATTATAAAGTTTTAGCAAGGAATATTTTTTACAGCTGAGTTATAAATTCCTGAAAATAGGAAATTTTAAGAGTAGTATGCATAGACTGTTAGCTGTAATGAGTCTTATGATATGTTAGTACAATAATTCTGCTACCATATAAATGTTTGAAGGAGCCTTTTTTAAGCCAAAAAGATTTGTAAGAGAACATAATATGTACTAAAGAAGCACAAGATAATGGACTCACTATTCCTAATGAATTTTGAATGTCTGATTAAGTATGGTCCTTAGTACGGGAAAAAGTTAAACATACAGGCAGTTTTACAACAGTGTAGAATGTTGTTTTCTGAGAAAAAAGAACCTTTTTTACTCACAAGGATTTCAGTTTTGTATTAGGTTAGAGTTTGGTGGTTTTACTTTGTTCCGTTGTATGCAAAGCTGATCTGTACAAGCAGTGTATGTAGATGGCACATCAGGCAAAGACAGGGCAGTAAAGTTCTCCTGTACAGAAGTTTCTGTACAGTCATACTGGTAACAAGAGTGATATATTTAGTTGTACATAATACATTTCCCATAAAAGGATTGTAGTGATGTTAACTCTTACAGTGAAAGTAACTTTAAATTGGTAAAAGTTCATAAAGTTGTGTTAATGTTTTTAAGCAGTGTTCATTATAGATAAGTCAGTGTCTTAATACTGTTTGACAATTCGTTTATGGTTGTTACCTCTGATACTACTTCATATTTCTGATATTTCTAATCTCTCCTCAAAATTGGAATTCTAATACTGGTTTTAATTAGAAAAGTTGACTTATCAAAGTGGCTTTGATTAAGTGTGTATATAATCTTGTGTAATTATAATTTCATTTATATAAACCCATGGAGTTCTGTTTTGATTCAGTGGTGTTCTTTGTCCCCTTTTAAAGACAGAGTTTCTTGCTTTCTAGAAAAGGTTATTTTTTGAGAGATTTCACTACAGGAAGGCCTCATGCACCCAGGGAAGTTGGTTTTGTTACAGGTACACTTGCAGGAGGGGCAAAGTTGGCTGGTCAGAACTCTGGCTGTGTTCTAACCTCTGAGCTGAAGTTTACCATGTAGAAAAGCATTGATGGGCAGTACTGGTGGAAATGTCTGAAGCAAGTTAAGAATCAATATAATTTTGAAGCCTAAAAATAGATTGTTAAATGTGAACAATCTTAAGGAAAATGGAGTGAAAAATCTTTTCAAAGATGGTAGGCGTTGGGGGGAAATATTGTTGTCGTCTTAGTCGTGGAAATGTATGTTAAATGCCTGCAGTAGAGCGTTTGCTTTTGTTCACCTGATTTTTAGTATAAACCACTAAGAAGGACTCAAGTTTATACGAAAGTGCTCAAACTGAAGAATGAGAATAATTAAAACGAAAAAGCAAAAACTTAAACCACACATGCAAAACCTCATAACTGTAGTTAACTGGTTGGCCTTTTGTATTTCTTCATACCAGTGATTTCCCCATCTCTTTCGAAATTATGTTCCATGTGTAATACTGAAGCACTGGGGGGGGTGGAATCTAGAAACTTTCTCAGTAATCGAGTAGCAGCAGTGCTCTCCACTTTGCTTTGGTTCTGTGCCTGAAAGTGATGTACTGTGCTATTCTGTTCAGACAGCTGCAGCCATGGAGCTTGACAGACTTGCTTCTTCTGACTTCCTTCTGCTGCTTTGATTTATCTTTATTATTTCCTGGAAATCTGAAGACCATGAAATTCTAACTTCTACAGTTTATCTCTTCTTAAATACTTAGGAGAAATCTCAAGAATGAAGGAAAGTGAAAGTCAAATTTTGACCTTGTATTACAAGAGAGATTTGAAGCTTAATCTGCTGAAGGATAGGTACTTTGTGACTGTTACAGAAAGTGCAACCATTTGAGCATGTGCAGAAAGCCCATTGTTATCATCCCACTCAGTAGTTCCAGGAGGTTAAGAAATATTTACATTTTGAGCTCTTCCACCAGAGTCTCCAGTGTTACCTTATAGTCCCATCAGGCCTTTTGCAGAGCCGAATATTTGAATTCAGTTCTGGCACTCTGAAAGTCTTCATTATCTTCTCAACAACTTTTATGCCACAAGCCAACTAACCGTGCTGACTGGCCTTGCAGAGACTCTCAGAATAACTTAGCAACGTTCAGCTTTTATGGTAGCATAATTGCAAAGGAAACAAAGGACACAGTTTTGGGTTTCACAAGAAATCAAACTACAGGAAAAACAAGAGGCCAAAACTCGATTGAATTTGCTCAGGATCTGGCCTTGGTACTGACACTGGCTTAATCTTTGACCACAGCAAAAGATTTTCATTTTAATTAGCTAATCTTTGGGCATTTAAGACAAAGTAAGGAACGTTAGACTTCATGTGGCATATTCCAATGTTACAACTTACTGTGTAAAAGTGTATCATCTTGTTTTCTCTTTCTGCACCCACCAGTTTGCAGACTATCACCATATTACATAGAGGCTATTGATGTGTTTAGGCTTCATTTGTCACAGGTATCAAAATGAGTGCCTGAAATAGTTTCATTTGGGTTGTAATGCTCATAACCACAGACCATGATTTAACGTTACTGTCAAATAGTAACAGTGATGTCAATACTACACTGATTTTCCACCTAGACATTGTTATTCTAATATAAGTGTGTCTTTTAAATTGCCTCATTTGGTAAGGGATTTAAACTAAAGAAAAGCCATGTATTCAACCTATAATTAACATACTCACTTGGGAAATAACACTGCAACTGTATGTGTATAATTATAATTAGGATATTAAAATTGTGACTTAAGGAAAAATTTTCAGGTGTGTTGTTTTAAAGGGAATTTCCAGAAAATCACCTTAGGATTCCCATGCAAACAAAATTTTACCAGAACAACAAGCTGTTTGCAGATTTGCTGTGTTCAGTCAGTATGAGCGTAATGCTTGCTTGAATTCAATAGTGTGTTCATCACAGTAAAAGAAATATCTGCTAGCAGTTTGTAGCTTATTCTGAAATATTTTTGTTTTGGCAAGTAAGATTAAAGTTAATGCAGATATTATTTCTACTCCCCCTTAAATTATTCCTAGAACTTTTGATTCTGCTTTAAAAATAATAAATCACAATGATAATGGCAGACTACTGTCTTATTTGGGTCTAGTGTCTCACTAATGATTTCAAAGAGAGGAAGTGCAATTTTGAGTTCAGATTGTGGTAGGAAGGGCTTATGTGCAGATGTCTGCACTGAAATATACCTAATACTTAATACAAGCTAATATATGTAGGTTCTTCTCTCTATCATGCTCATGCTTAAATATATATTTCTAATTTATGACCTTATCCTACAGTGTATTTTTTTTCAATATTTGTCTCTTCATAATTATTTCAGTGAAGCTTAAGGATATATATAGCACTTTACAAGATGTATTGCTTATCACCTCATGAAGTCGCTGCATTAGGGTTTTCTAGGTGAGATTATAAATTGGACCTTATCAGAAAAATCGGACTCCTTTGCACCCTCTGCAGCTGATGGCTTGAGTATAGTCACAGATGGCATAACCTCTCTATATATTTGCTTACACTGGAATGGATGGCTTTAGAGATTTTTATGACTGTAAGGTGCACCTCTACCATGGAAAGCAACTCTTAACAATTTCTAAGCCTATACAGTTTTAAAACATTTCCAAAGTGTCAGTTTCTTGCATTGAAGTAAATATATGCTTAGAATAATGATGGGATGGAGGAGCTTGCAACTTCTGCTGTAGTAAGATGAATATGTTTGCAAATTTTAATAGGCTTTTTTTTGTAATACTTGTTTAATTTAAAATAAAAAGATCAGTTCCATGGGAGCAACAGAGCACCAGAAGGGTGTTTTATTTCTCACATCTTTTATTTCAAAATCCCTATGCAGCTGACCATGTTTTTCATTCAAACGCTTTGAGTTTCCATCATAAAAAAGTAAGGAATTTATTATGTAATTTTCATTCACTGTGAGAAAATCTGGTATTCCCTCAGTTCTTGTCTGGGTCTTAGATTTACTGCAGGGACATACGTTTTATTTCAAAATGCATGTAATGTTTATGCTGGGCTTGGTGGGGGGCCGTGAGTCCTTTACTCTTTTAGAGGAATCTGTCAGCTTTGAGTGCAAACACCCTGAGATCTGAATGTGGCTTTTTTTTTCCTCAGAACATACTATGAGGTAAACTGGCTGTTATTTCTGTTCACTCACTGGTAACTGAGAGTGATATGTAGCATGCCAAAGCTCACATATGTAGAAGCTATGGCAGAAGTCAGGCCTGTTCCTGTTGATCCTAAGATTGATTCATAAGGGGAATTTGCAATATGCCACTTGCATTATCTGTCCCTGTATTGTCACACTCCAGTATTTTGTCTTTTCTTTAACTGTTTCCTCTCGCTTTGTTTTAATTGACCATCATTAGTATATTGTGAATTCTTACTTAACTTCATGTGCCCTTGCTTTTTTCTTGTTCACCCCCTTCCCTTTTTCTGGTCCTGTTTCCCCACTATCATATGCTCTGCCTTTTGTGTCAGCAGTTAAAGCACAATGTTTGATTCTTACTCTCTGAAGCACGGTGCATACGTTATCCCTCACTTCCAACAGATGGAGCTGAGCAAATGAGCACAGTGTTCAGAGGACAGCTTAAAAATAACAAGCTCTGAAAAGCCTACTTTCAGTACTGAGGGAACCTGGTCTCTGAGATTTCATTGTTTTTGGTCCCCCATCCCCACTTTCATGGTTAACTCCTGCAAATGAAGAGCTTGGTTTCAAGGAAACGTTTGTTTATTTGAAGTCTAGAAAGAAGAGCTCCTAAAATGGGGAGTTTCTTCCTGGCAGCCAGAACTCTTCCTCTATAAAAAGTCTGGTAGGGCAGTCTTTCTGCATTCTGTCACCAGCCTTTTGAAGGAACATATTCTTTCATCCAGTTATAAGGAAATACACATGATATTCCTTATGAAACTCAGCTTTTTTGGGGCATGTCCTGTATTAACCGCTGAAACCACTGCACATACTTCGGGGTTGAATTTGTCCTTTCTGTTCGTATTACATCTGCCAAGTTCAAAGAATGGGGCAGCTCACAGCATATGAAAGACTGAAATATTAAATACTATATTCGTCTTACTTGTAATGTCAGAATTCCTACTGAGGTGGTAAAGGTTTACAAAATCCTACCCTTAACTTCTGAGAAATTAATAATTTCCTGAGAATCCAAAAGCTTCTATTTTTACTTTTCCAGAATATGAATGAATCAGCAGTAACTGAACATAATCTCCAAGCAGCATTGCTGACGTGTTTCCTGTCCTATACAATTCCCACTCTGTAGTCCGGATTATCCAACAATGTCTATCCTTTAAAATACTGATTTTAGGCAATGGTTGGAGTCTTTTCTCCAGACCACGGAAGAGTGTTTCATCATCCGGCTATCACTGGTTCAAAGGGAGTTAGGTACTTACCGGAAAACAGTCTCTTTTACTCTATTTAATGCTTAGCTATATTATAAATTTCAGCTTTATTGTAAGTTTCAGCTTTCTGAGGATATTTTCCAGATACAGTATTTTACTTTGTGTAGTTTAAATGTTGTTAAAGAAGGGAAAACTAAAACCTTTAAATTATAACTTCACAATCTGAGCCTCTTGTGATGAATAAAACATTGCATATTCAAAGTAATATAAAGCACTTACCTTCTCACGAAAATGCTCCACAGATACAAACAGGCTGAGACTTTCACTATGAATAGTCAGATGAAATATAATTATTGTTTGGAGCATATAGCCCTTTTTATTTATGCAGAAAGCAGAGTGTGTATATTACAGTAACTTCTTTAGCTGCTGTACATCACGATGAAAAATCCAGACGCTCGCTGACTACAAAAACATACAGTTCTGTAAAGGAAACAGGAACTTGGTTTAAGTCATTCAAACCATACACGTTGCCTGTTTAGCAAACCTATGATTTCATCATGTGACTTTAAAGTTCAAATTATCCTCTGCAGAGAGATATTTTAGAACAGAAAAGTAGTGTTCGTCCCTGCCATTTCTAAGTATGTGAGGCCATCCAGTGGATTTTTTTCCTCTGTTCGTGAAGTCATCCAACGTGCATTGGCCAGCCTTTGCATTTACATTTTTTTCTAGTGTGCTGTTTTAAGTCCTACAGGTCTAGGAAAGGAAAAGCCTGTTGAATAAATACCAGGCAAGGCCCGTTGCTTAATAAGGCAAAAACTCAACACAAGTAGTGCATGTGAAAAATATTAAGATCCCTTCTTAAATATAGAGTGTATTTCTATTTTTCTGTGGATCCTGGCTCGTGGAACATTTCCAGTATTGTATACATGCAATAAGTTATTTTTCCAGATGCTCTGCAATGACCGTGAGGTGTTAAAAGACAGGATTTTGAGTCTGTGGTATGTTTTGGATCTGGCTCAACATCAGTCTTCTTAGTGCCTGTGTTGAATAGTGTTCTTAAAACCTCAGAAAAGGTTGGCACATGATTTATATTTTCTATGGTGCATGCAGCCTTTCTGTCTGTATGCATCAGTAGCATCATGTTTTCTTAGTCCAGCACACAGGGAAGAACAGTTTTACTGTAATCTTTTCATAATCTGCAGTGGCTTTCGTAAGGTTGAGAAGATAATTTGTGACCAGTGTTTGAACAGGGCTTTCTGTTTTCACAGTGTCTTACCTGTTGCACTTTTATTGAAAACATGTGGAAAGAGCTAAAAAACTTCAAGAAAATGAAAAGAGACAAATATGAATGAGTCTAGATTTCAAAACTGGAGTTGTGGGTTACCTGGAGAAAATATTTCAGCACTGGGTCTACATCTTCACCTGAAGGTTAGCACCACTGCCCCAGATACTGCTTTGAAACTAAAGATGCATATAAAGAGTCTTGGGTTGTAGCAGTGACCCAGATTTCAGCTTTCAGGTTGTGAAGTAGGTGTGCTCCAAATCAGCTCTTCAGTAGTTAAGTGGCTCTGTGAAATGTGGTTTCCTATGAGCTTACACATGTTATTCAGAATGCTCTGATTCCTATACTTTGGTTTGGATCATCTTAGCATAGTAGTTAGTTGGACTGGGTAGGAATATTCAAACTACTCTTTACAAAGGTTTAAATTATTCTCAGCTAATTAGCAGTCAGTGAGTAAGGAGTAATTGAAGTGAAGATAAGCGCTAACACAGCAGTGTTAAGACCGCATTTCCTGTTACTCAGTAACTGCTTTTCTGGCAGTGCAAGGTGCAGTATGGCAGAACTCTAAGGGAACTTACCCTCTGCTGAGAAAAATTACATAAATAGAATCAGAAAAGCGGAAAGAGAAAGACTATTTCTTATGTCTCCCATCTTTAAGAAGAAAAATAACCTAAGAGAAATCTCTCATCTTCAAAATCATGTTCACATTTACAAACATTATTTCATACTTCAGCTGAAACCTATATAAAGCCTCATTATTCAGTGGCATTTAGAGGACAAGAGAACTTAACATACTTTGAATCAGTGTCAAGTACCATCTTACCATTTCAGAGCATGTACAGAGATTCAGAAGACCACATCGGACAGTACCCTTTTTTTACAGATGGAGCACTTGGCTTCTGAGGAATGTATTCTCCCAAGATGGAATAAATTGAAAGTCAGAGGAGAAGAAGAGGTTAGAAAATCAAGGTTATCCTACTCCATATTCTTTATACTCTTTAGATGGTACTCATTCCCATCTTGGTGGCTGCAGTTCTGCCTCATCTAAGGAAGCAGGCAAAACTGAGTCTGAAGTCTTGTAACAGATGCATGATGTGGTTCTGGCAGCAGCTAACCATGCTGTTACTGTCACAGTTAACGTGTTACTAAAAGAAAACCAAGATATTGCTGTTGTGTGGCCAGATGTATCTTTCCTTAAGCAATTAAATAGTTTATTTAATTTGCTTAAATGATCACAGGGTACAAGTCATATGAGAACAGTGGCAAACAGACTGTTTTGTTGCTTCATGAAACTGCAAAAAAAGGTGGTTAAGTGACTGTTTGGGATGAACCATAATTTCACTGTTACTTTTATTAGTAATTTGTGGATTTATGAATCCTTGGCAGGTAGTATCTCAGTGGCAAAGGTTGATGTATTATAATGATGTTCTGGACAGGGCAGAGGCAGGAAAGGTAGAAGTTGCAGAAGGTAAATACTTGTGAGATGCTGTGACATTATGTAAGGACAGGCTGGTAACACAAACAGTTCCAGGAGCCACCCACAGTGTGCTGTGGTGGCCAAACCTTGGTTTGTTTTTTTTTTTTAACACATCTTATTGTCCCTGTGGCTAAATATACCCAGTACTGAGTGACGGATGTAATTATAAAAAGGCACATAAGAGCCACTTTTATTTTGACCAAAACAAGTAATTTCCCTTAGTTGACCCTGGTGGTTTGGGTTTATCGAAGTACAGATCCCTGACAGTAAGTTTAATTTGAAGTGAAGTCTCTTTCTCTTATATGCATGCATGCCAGATGAGGGAAACTTCTCTGTCTTCTCTACCAAACACCATTCAATGCTTCTGGCTTGCTGAAACCATGGAGATTCCAGTCTTTTTATTCTCTAGCTTAAAGCAGATTGATCCAGTAAAGTATTATGGAGGTGGTGATTCTGTCTTGCTTACCTACCTTCTGAATCATCATGGTCAATTGTTCAGCAGTCATCACAGCCAGAGACTAAAGGCTGCAGTAGCTTGCAGTTACTCTAATGATTTGTCTGGATTGCTTGAGGGTAATGATCATTTGAGAGCTAATCCTGCATGAGAAGCCTGAAGTGTCTGTTTAGAATATGTTATTGTCTTCTGTTCTCAAATAACGTATCTATTTTATTTTTTGCCTTTTTATTCTAACCACAGAATAGTTAGGGTTGGAAAGGACCTTAAGATCATCTAGTTCCAACCCCCCTGCCCTGGGCAGGGACACCTCACACTAAACCATGCCACCCAAGGCTCTGTCCAACCTGGCCTTGAACACCACCAGGGATGGGAGCATTCACAACTTCCCTGAGCAACCTATTCCAGTGCCTCACCACTCTTACAGTGAAGAACTTCCTTATATCCAATCTAAACTTCCTCTGTTTAAGTTTGAACCCATTACCCCTTGTCCTATCACTACAGTCCCTAA